>CAJVPM010002208.1:0-10290 GCA_910592325.1 Scutellospora calospora | reverse complement strand
GCCAAAAAACAAAAAGAAAGAGAGAAAAGCAAGCAAAAAAAGAACTCAAAGAAGTCTTCGTAAGAAGAGGAGAAAAAGTAGAAACCAGTACATATGAACAAGATCTATCTAAAAAAAAAGAAACTACAATATATCAAGTCAACAAAAATTTAAACTTAACAGAGAATGACAACAAAATAACAGTTTGGGACCTGCTAGCTTAGGCTAGAAGAATACAGGTATTCGAAATAGTCTGCTTCCTAGGAAAAATAGAGTATATCGAAATGATTAAAAGTGCCTCAGACAAAACAAGAGCAGAAGTAGAGTTTAAAACAGGCACCTTTAACAAAAAGAAAATAAATGAGATCTGGTATCTGCCATTCGTGAATAAAATACTGATAAGAATCTCAACAGGTACTAACAATCTCTCTTTGCTCTGCACAAGAAATAGATTTAGCAAAAGGTTACTAGACCTGCTAGAAAATACAAACAAGGTACTCCTGTGGAGACAAATCAAAAAATCAGAAGCTAAAGTACTACATATCTTCAAGAACTCCAACAACAACAATATGAGAAGTGTAACAGTTTACTTTGAAAAGGAAGAAGACATGTTAAACTGCTCCAAATTTTCAGTATCTTATTATGATAACAAGCTAAGATAGGCAAACTTAACAAGACATGAAACAGATATAAAAAATAAGAAAGCTACAGATAGTGTAGAGTCAGAAGCTTATAGAAGAAGTAATACAAGAAGCCCCAGAACAAAAAGAAATATAGAACAGGATCAAGATGTTTTTAGAAGACTTATTCCAAGTGAAGAAGAAATAACAAGCAGCATAGAAGAACAGGGAAAACTAAACTGACAAGTGCTTACTCTGAGAAAAAAAGAAGAGAGATATGAGAAGGCAAAAAGAAAGAAGTCAATTATGATGCATCTAGCAGTATACTCACAACCCAAAAACTGATCTCAGGCCCAGAAAATTCTTATAATTACATGCTACAATTCATAAGAAACCTCAAAGAAAAAATTTAACAAATGGAGTAGGAGGCCCCAAATCACTCCTAACAGGCGTACTAGTTGAATTAATAGAAATAGACAGTAGAGCTAACTGTCTCAACACAGAGAGTTTTCCTAAAAAAAAGAAAAAAGGTGTTTCAGTAGAGAACTTTTAAATATTAAAAGTGCATCATATAATATTAATGGGATAAAAGAAAACTTTATGAAATTAGAATTATTATTAGAATAGGTAAGCAAAGAAAATGTTGATATGATTGGAATCAATGAAACAAATACAACAGGTAGACAAAACAACTTCAACCTAAGAAATTAAGATAGTTATATAGGTATATGGACTAATGCAGAAGAAAACAAAAAGAAAGGTTCTGGGGTTGGTCTAATAATCTGTAAGAAATAGAAAAGACACTTAAGCCAAGTAAAAAGAAGAAATACATATTACCTAGAAGCACTTTTTGTATTCAAAAAGTATAAAGTACTAGTCTTAGTAATATATATATCACATAATGACTCTAAGACCAGAAAAGATATTTAGCAACAGGTCATCAAAAGAACATATGAATGTCAAAGTAAAGGAAAAGTTATGAAAGTCATGATACTAGGAGACTTTAATGATATTCATTGCAGAGAGCTTGATCAGAACAGAGAAGACTCGAAGTGAGCTCAGAAACTCCTACTTCTAAACTAGCTTAAAAACTCTAATATGATTGATACATTCAGAAAATTACACCCTCATGAAAGAAAATTCATAAGAGAAAATGATCAAGTAAAGTTCAGAATTGACTATATCTAGGTATTTAAAGATCTAGACCAAAGCCTTACCTATTGTGATATACTGGAAGCAGATATAGTCACAAACAGTGACCATGCTATTGTAGTTGCAAAAATGCTAACAGGTAGAAAGAAGAAAACTAGATCTTTGGCTTATGAAAAAAGACTAAAAGAGAAAAGATGGTTATTCCTTCTCGACAAGACAACAGAAGAAAACTGGGAAGAGTATAAAACAAAACTAGACAGTTTGCTCAAGAAGAAGCTGAATATTATAAAAGATGAACATGACCTAGCTCGTTTAGAGATGTTAAACAAAGATGACTTGTGGGACATAATCGCAACAAGCATAATCAAGTGTGTAAGATTAACTCTCTCAGAAAAGAAGTCTATAGTAGGAAAACCTGCTTCCGTAAAAAAGAAAGAGAGCAGAAATATTAAGAAAAACCTAAAGATAATTGGAAGCATGTGTCAACAATGCACTTCAAAAATAGGTCAGCATATCGACAGTACAAACAAGTACTCAATGAATGCAAAAATAGCAAGAATAAATAGTATATACGAAACAGAAATAGAAGAGTTCTCAGAAACTATATAGACAAAAAAAAGACATAAAGATTTAAAAGTGTAGAAGAAGATTATATATATAAAGACTCAGCAAGCAAGAAAGAAAGAGGATCTCGAAGAAATTAATATAGTAGTTGAATAGCACTGCGAAGCAATACAAGAAGAACTCAAACATATGATAAGTAGCCTACTTGAGAGATCTTCTAAACGAGTAGTTATAGATAGAATCGTTAAAGAGAACAACTCAGAAATAGTACTAGTAAATCATAAAAAAGAAGTACTAGAAGAAGTGAAAAATCATTTCAAAAAGCAATTTCACAAAAGAAATACCTGTGCCTCAGACATGCTAATCAAATAAAAAAAAGTATATAATCCACTGGAAAAGGTAGATAGCAAAATATATAATAGCTTAGAAGACGAGATCTCTGAAGAGGAATAGTTAAAGGCACTTAAAAAGACAAAGTCTAAGTCTGCTTTAGGTCTATCCAGTATAAGCTATCCATTGATAAAAAAAGCAGGTACAATAGCATAAAAAATATTTAGACACCTCGCTAACCTGTATATCAGAGAAGGAAAAATCCTATATAAATAGAAGCTCAGCCAACTTTATCTAATTCCTAAAGGAGAGGACTGAAATTATAACTTGTCTAACACTTGTCCAATTGTGTTAATTGAAACTTTCTGCAAAACAGTAGTTAGAGTGCTAACACACAAACTAGACAAATCTCTAGTAGATTTCAATATCTTAGAAGGTCCCAATTATGCTAGGCTCTTAGGTAATAGTATAATAAGCCCAATTTATATAATGAACAATCTGCTCAAGGATACAAGACAAAAAAACAATAAGCTATGGATTTTATTCTAAGACATATGAAAAGCATTCAACTCGGTAGGCTTAGAAATGCTAGAGAAAGCTCTAAAAAGAATTAAGCTTTCAGAAAACATGATTAATTTCATATTAAGCCTGTATAAGAAAAGAAGAATCAAGGTGATCACAAGCTTCGAGCTAACAAATGAATTTGAAGTCAAAGATAGACACAACCAAGGAGAAGTAATTTCACTCTTAGTCTGGCATATCTTTTATAACCTACTTCTTTGTACAGTAAACAATACAAAAGATATAGGATATCAAATAACAACAAACTAGCTAACAGACATAGCTCACAACAAAACCAAAAGACTAGCACATCAACAAGCTGTACTTGCTTATACAGACAATACAACCTGGATAGCAAGATCCAAAGATGAGCTACAGAAAATAGTAAATATCTCAAATGAGTTTTATGAGATAAACGATATCGAAATAAATAGTATTGACCTATAAAACATTAAGGAAAAACATAAAATCCTTAATAACTTTTGATCCACTAGTTCGAATTGGATGAAATATATACCATTGGAATCAGCTTACTGAGGCAGATCTAATGAGCTAAGAATCATTAAAATTCAATCACTGGATCTCGAGATAATAAAGTTATAGCCTTTTTACAATAATTGTATAATCTGATTGGCTGATGATTACTGCAGGAGATTCGTTACATGTACCATATCTATTACCTATGGTTTTTGAGACACTTATATTATTTATTATATATATATTATATATCATATTTATTATATATTTCATATATGTATTAGTTATATTATAGCATATATAGCTCCTGTAATATATGTAGCCTGTTATATTTCTAATTTTTTGTAAAGTATAAAAGTGGCATATGTAGACCTTAATTTCATTATCGAGTCTTCATACTCTTTCACAATAAAAGTACCTTTCTAATACTTTGAAATAAATATTTATTGATATCTTCATATATCTTTAATTGTTATCTCTTTCATAATTGCAAATTATCCTAAATCTTCTTTATTAAGTTTTACAAAAATACTCTAAAGACTTTGACAAAATACAGTAACAAGGATGTTAGACAAAGTATTCACTATTATTAGTCTCTCTAGTTAGTTAGTCTTGTTAAAGAAGTCAAACCAATATAATAATAGTAAAAAGTCGGAGTTAATAGTTGTAAATACCAAGAGAAAAGGGAAGGAAAAAGAGATACTAGCAATCAAAGTAGAAAAGAATCAGGATCAAGTACTTGCAAAAAAAGATAAAATATAGTAAGGCACTTTGGAGTATGGATCTCAGGAAAAAGAAAATAACATTATAGCCTAAATATCGTAAGAAATGAAGTGAGCAGAATGTGCAAAGCTATAAGGTAGAAAAAAGCATTAGCAAGCCAGCTCATATACTTAAACAACAGTTTCTTACTACCTAGCATAGAATACAGACTACAAACAACATTTATAAGCAAATCAAAATATGAAAATTTATAAAGACCAATTTGAACTTTAATCAAAAACAAACTTGAGCTAGCTAAGTCAACAGAAAACTCAATTTGCAGCTATATAGACTTCTTGAGCATGAGATCAATCTGGCAAAACCAGCTTGCATATCACTTTACAGAGCTTACTCTACATCTCATCTAGCAAGACTCTTTAGAAGTAACAACAAGACTAAGAGTTAAAGAAAGACAACTACGAGGCAAATATTTATGCAGCTCTCTAAGCAAAGATTGTAAATTTAATAAGCCAGTCCCTGCAAATAATCTGGCTGTAAAAGTATTATATAAAGCAGCTAATCTAAGTATAAAAATCAATGAAATCTTAGAGAACTCTGATGCTCTCAATATTAAAAGAATAGAAATATCAAGCTTAATAGATACAAAAGAGCTCTGCGCTTTTTTAAACTCAGATAAGATAAACCTCTTCATAATAGAACAGCTCATAAATAGTACAAGAAGTCATCTGCTAACCTGGGATCAAATAAAGTACATAAGAAGTAGAAAAACACAGTGCCGTACTCCAAGCTAGTTTAAAAAATTTGAAGAAAGGGTGCTAAAAAAAAACAGTTCTAGAGAAGTACAAGATATTTACAAAGTAAAGAGTCCTAATAGGGAAGTGATAAAAACTTAACTACAAGTCATTTCTAAAGATAGATGGAAAAGAGAATAGGTGCTTTTTAAAAGAAGAGAAGAGTTTTATATAGGAAAAATAGCAAGGAAAACAGAAAAGCTTGTAATAGTCGAGTATTGGAGACAATCAAGCCAACTAGCAGAAGACTACTCATTTGATAAGTGTAGCCATTGCAACATAGAAAGCACTAGTAGTAATGAGTTCCTAGTTAGTATCAGATACAATAAAGGATATCAGGTAGTTAAGGTAAAGAAAACTAACAGAAAAGAAGTAATATTGAGAGCACCACTATAAGTATTTATCAAAGATAAGGAACCTTATACAAATCATAAGGCAGACCAAGAGGTTTCAGTAAAAATCACAGCAAATAGCCTTGAAAGTGCAATTATATAAAGAGTAGTAGAGAACAAAAGGATCAAGAGAGAGCTAGTAGATGCATATAAAAAGCCAAAAGAGGAGGAGGTTATTAGATATTACACAGATAGTGTATTAGCAAGGAGTAGCAGAGAGATGTAATCAGGTAGAATGGGAGCTAGTTGGTTAGTCAAAAACAGGGAGGAAATAGATAGTAGTATTAGCTTTAACTGTGGTATAGAAAACTGGCCTTTATTAACTTGTGCAGAATTAGGAGCTATATAGGCAGCTTTGCTAACAGTACCATATGGGCTCAAATACATATATTCACTGATAGCAAAGCAGCAATAGAAGCTATTGAAAAGTGTATGGACGAAAACAATTTAAGAAGTTGGTTTAAAATGAAAAACAGAAGTTTGCTGAGACAAATAAAAGACTGCTATGTAGCAAAAAATCTAAACTTGTTATTATACAAAGTTAAAGGTCATAGCAGTGACAAATGGAATGAGCAAGCAGATTACTTAGCCAAGGAAGATACTAAAAGAACTGATATACTTGAAGTACTAAAAACAACTCTAGGTAATATGTGAACTATAACAAAGTGGAAGAATCAAATAATAAACTGAGGTCTGGTGATCTTAGTGTAGTGGTTAGGTTGCCAAACCACCATGCAAGAGGTCTAGAGTTCAAATCCTACTGTATACAGAATTGAATAATTACCTAGACATCTGTATTTAACTTACAGAAAATTCTGCTTGTTTCTGGAGTTGTAACTCTGTAAATCACATTGCACTAATGATAATCAGGTATTGGAAGTATGATGGAGTATTTGGCGAGGTGTAATGTTACACAAATAAATCTTGATAGGAAAAATATCAGTATGATGGTAGTTAATCACAGGATGATATGTGATACTGATCTACAGGCAGAGGACCTACATAGTAGAAATCCTGAATTAGGTAAAGTAGTACGGATTTCAACAGTCATACTGGTTTACACCTGATCGGTGAAAGAAATTTGTGGCTGAAAGATGCGACCGAGCAGGTACGAGTAAGTCCATCACATAAGGTCATACAGCAACACCAACCTGGCTTGGTGGCTAATTGGATTGGGAGGATCTGTCTCATGAAACATCTGAAAACATAGAGGACCGATCCAGTAGAAGGTTACAGTAGAAACTAGATTTGTATGAACATCGAATAAGGGTATATGCAAGCTAGATTGGGATATAGCGTAGCATAGTTGGGTACCACAGCACTCCATCGGTTAGGGAGTTGGTGAAGGGATACCTTGTGATAGGGTCTAGGCTCTGAACTATAAAGTTTGTAAACTAATGTTAGCTCGAGTGTCTTCTAAGAGAAGTAGTACAGAGTTAGGTGAATTTGGTAAAATAAGTATAGAATACAGATAAGTATCATAGGGCCAGAGAGTTTAAATAGGTAATCTTCAAATAGATTTTAGGTATAGCAGCTAGTGTAGAACCTTCGGGCGAACTACTTAAATTAGACAATCTAAAGTTGTACATATGGCTAGTTGTACTCTCACAATATGTATCATTTACTCACTATCAATACCAATAAAAAATTCGGCTGATAGCATTTGTATAAAAAAAAAAAAAAAAAAAAAAAAAAAATAATAGACTGCTTACTTAGGACATTCATAAATATAACAACTGCAATAACATATGAAACAGAATAGGCTGAACTAAGCAAAGCAGCAGACATAATAGCTCTGAATCAAGGAAATAACTCTAGCAAAAAGCCAATTTAGAAAAATACTTGGAAAGCACTAAAGAAGCAACAAGGAAAAAAATGTATTAGTCTAAAGAAAAGTAGAAATCTTATGTTTCGCATAAAATATATTAATGATATTCTACTGACAAAAGATATTTGCTTTTTAAAAAACTCCAAATTATATAAGAGCAGAAGATGCATAGCCTGCTTAAGAAAAGACAAAACCTTGTATCACCTAGCAGAATGCGAAATCTACTAAAAATTATAGAGGAACCTAGAAGAGGAAACTTTATATCTAACAAATCTCGAAGTGTTAATGAAGTTGGATCTATTACTTAAGGATGATGCATTTAGAAAGGTACTCTAAAGTGAAGACTCAGAAGAGAAGATGCATATGAGAAAGATGTACCTCAGAGGCTTCACAAACAAGAAGCAACACACAGATATTTGCAAGATAGCATAGTCCAAAAGCAAGACAAACAGGGTACTAATAAGTTTTATCAAACAATTCTGGTCTTGTTTCTATGAACGATTATAGAAATTCAGATATGAAATAATAGTTGAATGGGAAAAAGAGTACAACATCACAACTAAAGAGAAGAAGAAAAAAAAGACAAGAAGAAAAGGAAAAGCAAATAAAGAGAATATATCTCCTATAAATGAAACAAAGGAATTAAAGAAGGAGAAAGAAACAAGAATTCAAAAAGTAGCTTCTGACAGAATTGATAGATGGATAAGGTCAGGTGGTAAGGAAGGATAGTTAAGGTTTAAAACAAATTAGATGATTTTGATATAGGCTAGTAGCAGCTTCTTGTTGACTAAGAGCTAAAAATTTGTATATACAAATTTAAACTCTTACGAGAGAAATAGTTGCTGCAGCAGATTACACTTAGGTGCTGAAAAGTAATCAAGTGAGTTCAGATTAGTTTTAGGAAAGTAGTTTACTATAAATAGCATAGCATTTTACTTGTAGCTTAAGTTAGCTTATTCTTAATAAAATGATGAGCAAGATCACCTAAGTATAAAAAAAAAAAAAAAAAAAAAATTCTACTATACTACTTAGTAAAATATCAAGAAAGAGTAATTAAAAAAAATATAAATTAGATAGTAGAAATTATTTAATAAAAAACTCTATTATTTATTTATTTATTTTTTTTTATTTTTTTTTATTTAATATGTTAAATATAGAAAGTAATAATTTACATAGTAAATATCAAAATAATATTAAGTCTAATCTACTATTATAATTTCTATATATATACTAGTTAGTGAAACATATTACTTTTAATTTTTTATTTATAAACTAGTTTAAGTTAATTAAGAAAAAACTACTACTAATTAAAGAAAAGGAAGAAGAAAGACCTTAGATTTAGAAATAAGAGTTAGTTAAAGGATGAAAGAATAAGATAATTTTGTATAAACTATTTTTTTATATTTGTATTAATATTGTTATCAATAATAGTTAAATTATATGTTGTATTAAAGTAATTAGTAAATTTGGAGTATAAGTTTTTTAGTTTGTTTTTATTTATTAGTAATATTTCTAAAAGTTTTCTAGTTATGTTAATATTCATTTTTGGGTTGCCAGATTTTTTAATTAAACTATTCAAGGAGAGTATTTGATAATTTTATACAAAAAGTTGAAATTTTTTTGAATAAAAGTCGATGTAATTGAGTAGTTGTCTGAGTAGAAAAGTTCTTTGAATTAAATGTAATATAATGTTAGTATGTGAAATATTGTTTTGTTAAGATGAAAGTATTGAAAGCATATTTTGAGAAAAGATATTATTAATGCTAAGAAGAAAAAGTATTTGAGTTATAGTTTGTAGTAATATTTGAAAAAGGTTAAGGGTTTGAAAGCATTGTAAGAGGTAGGTTAAGTTTTCAAAGGAATTACAATAGGAACAGTTTAGAGTGAAGTATATTAGTAGTAAATGAAGATTTAAATTAGCTACAGTAGGAAGATTATTAAGTAGTATTTTTAGTCAAAAGAAATATAAATATAAATTAAGATTTTGGGAGTTAATAATTTTAAAGAAGAGTTTTAGATTGAATTGAGAGATATTTTTAATATTACAAAGTTATAAGAAGTGATTAGTAGTTTCAGTAAATATAATATTCTTGCAGAATTTCTTTATTTGTATTGGAATGAGATGATTATGCTAGGTAAAGAAAGTTGGTAGATTAAGGAAGTTAAGTTTAGTATTATAAGTTAGTAGTTTACTCCTCTTTTTGCTAAAAGATCTGCATTTTGATGAAAGGAGTTTTTGGAGTAGGATTTAATTTTGTAAAATGTTAATATAATATTTTTGTTTTTGAGAAAATAGTTTATAGTATGTAGAATATCTCAATTTTTATTTTTGATTTGAGTAGATTGTGTATATGAAAGCTTTTTTATAGAATGAATAGCAGATATATTGTCTATGTAAACATAAATATGAAGATTATTTGAAAGAATAAGAAGAATATAAATTATTAGTTCAAGCTTAACATATATATAGTTGTGTATATTGATTGATTTTGTATTAAATCTAATAGTTATATTATTTTCAAGGATCTAGCCTACATCAGATTTTATATTTGGTAAGCAAAGGTTTTGTATAGATGTATCTGTGTAAAAGTATAAGTTATTTAATGAGTTTATATTTAGTAATTTGTAATAAAGATTAATAAGTTCAAGTTGATAAGATAGTATTTGGATTGAGTTGGTAATTTGTTCACAAATAGGATTTTGAATATAAATTTAGGGATCTATTGAAGGAGTAGGATAGTATAAAAAAGGAAGAAGTTGTGAGAGTACTAGAATTTCTTTATAATCAATAGATATTTTTTCTCCTCTTCTTACGAAGACTTCTTTGAGTTCTTTTTTTGCTTGCTTTTCTCTCTTTCTTTTTGTTTTTTGGC
>CAJVPM010002207.1:0-10291 GCA_910592325.1 Scutellospora calospora | reverse complement strand
ATATCTAATATAATTAAATAAATTGACAGGAAGAACCGTGGTTTTGGGTTGGGGACCTATTCAGATCCCAACAATGGATAATAAACGATTAATTAATGAGTTAGATTTGCAATTTGGATTAGATATGACTACTCAAAGTCATAACTCTCTTTAGACACCTCAAATACATGTAAATATTTACTAGTTTATTTACTTAAATAGTGAACATAAAGGCAATAGAGCTCAATGAAGCCCAATAGAGCCTGATGAAGTTGCGAATAAGGACAATGGACTTTGAATAGAGCCAATTGATACTAGTTTCTAAGCTCTATTCGTATAACCATTAAACCCTATTATCTCTATTGTTAGGTCATACAAAGTTAATTTTTCGTTTTGCATAACATAGAATCTGAAAAATTGGGTCGGTTTTCTTTTTTTTTTTTTTTTTGCTAACCATATTGGATAATTATTATTAATAAGGTCTCTGTTAGTGAAACCAGTAAAAATGATGAAAAAAAAAAATAAATAACAGAAATCGAAAATCGAATAATTAGTACAAGTGGGATGGGACTAAAAAAAAAAAAAAAAAAATTGAAAAATCGAAAAAAATAGGTCAGTCAGGTTTTGCAAACGAAAAATCAACTTTGTGTAGCCTAATTTAAGTTATAATAAGCTTCTCATAATGGAAAATCAATTATTCGATCAGTCATTATGCCGTAAATTGTTTTAAGTACTGCCTAACTTGCTACAATTATAATAGATTTACACTATACCTTTAAGTTTAACACAACTAATTTCAAGCTCGCACTTTAATCTCATATGCAACATTTTTTCCCATCTCTAGTTTACACAACTGCTGCAGCTACGTATTTATAATAATAGAAAATTGCAATATTGTAAATCTATATAGAACTATTGAATATACATTTAAAAAATGTAATGCTCTAACACCTTTTGTTTCTTATTTTGCATGACAATGTTGTATAACTATCTTATTTAGTATGAAAGATTGGATTCAGTAGTTCGAATATAAATGCACAAATGTTTATCTGAAATTATAGATTTTTATTACTATATTTATCTTTAACTCATAAAAAATTTTACATATTCATACAAATATATTCTAATAGGTTTTGCCGTTTGGTTATTGCATTATTTCTATCGCTATTTATTAAATCTTCATCTTCATTGAATTCATAAATTAATTCAAAATCATCAATTTCATTATCATTTTCTTCCCATTCATCATTATTTTTTTCTACAAAATTGTGTAAAATTAAAGCAATATCGATTATATCCGTTCCTTTCGTTGTATCTTTTAATCTCATATATTTTAAAAAAGGAAATCTAGCTTTTAATTTACCAAATGCTTGCTCAATAACAACTCTTGTTTTGCTATGAACAGTATTATAATATTTTTGTTTTTGTGCATCTAGGCCTTGTGGATCTTTAAAAGGTGTTATTATCCATAATAATAAAGGATATGCAGAATCACCCAATAGATAATCTTCATTTTTAAAAAAAAGATTATTATTTCTATATATAAATGAATGTTTAAATACTTTTGCATCATGAACTGATGCAGGCCAACCTATTTCATAACAAGTAAAATGCCCCTTATGATCGACAACAGCTTGTAGATGAATACCATATCGATGTTTACGTGACATATATATGTCTTTATTAATTTTACTTGGTGCTTCCATTAATGGTATATGAGAACCATCAATTGCTCCAATTACCATTGGAAATCCAAATTTTTCAAATCCTTCATGTACTTCATTTCGATAATCTTCTTGAGGCCAAACTATATATTCATCTTTCAAAGATCGTATAGCAATAATTAATCGATCTAGAAAGTTAAGAACTGTTTGTTCACATTTTCCAAATAAAGTCGCAATGGTCCAAAGAGAAGCATTAGATCCAAGTCGATATAATACAACTGCAAGTTGTATAGCAATATCTGTTTGATTATGATTCGAATTAGAATAAAAAACTGGATGAAATTTAATTTTATCAACTAATGTCCAAAAGGTCGATTTATCCATTCTTAAAGTTTTTCTAAACTCCTTATCTCTGTAATTAAATAAACAATTTTGAACCCAATCATAGGATTTAGGGATTTGATTATAATGAATTTCAGAATTCAAAATTTTATGATAAAGTGCTAAGTGTTTATCAAATTCGGTAACTTGATCGATATCCATTGTATCTTCATTTGATTCAGTATATTTAACAAGATTAATAATATTTTTTAATTGATCTTTTCTAGATACCATAGTGACGATAAAATAATCAAAATTTTAAAATATAGAGATGGTAAAAATCGTTTTTTAATGATTTTTATGTTTTTTAATCTGATTTAATAAAATGTTTTAAAACATTGTTGATTATGACACTGATAGCTGAAACCGAAATTACTGCACTTGATTGGTAATTTCAGTATTGCCATGATATTGTTACTATTGTTTTGGGAGAGCGTTATACAAATGTGTGCCGGGTTTAACTCCAATAGTTAACTTAAAGATGATTATCGTTGGATTTAAAGAGTTTTGGTAGTTGTATATCGATTATGTTCTCGTGGGATTATGGAAGTCAGTTAGTCAGTTAATCAGAAGTATCAACTGATTAATTTAATGGGGTCAATAAAGTGATTAACAACGATAGTGATATATTTAATTGTAACGATTTATTAAGGATCAGGGTTAGTCAATGTAATCAATGTAATAATTGTGTTACTGATCTTTAGTTTATTCGGGGTTCAGGGTTAGTTTATATGATAAAATATAATTCAGGAGTTTAATTGTATTGGTTAAGTAACGAAGTAAAACTTTTATCAATAAAAGTAAAAAAATATAATATAAAAGAAAATTAATCGTTCAATAAATTTTCAATTTCAACACTTTGAGAATTCGATTCCTAATATCTTTCTTATATTCAAGACATCGAAGCCTGATCTTTATTAAAGTCAAAAGAAACCCTTTAAATACCATTATTCATTTACTAATAGCTACTTCGCTTCCCACCCTTACTAAACAACGTTGTCTCTCAATTTGTTACAAGATTGTCGACAACCCTTGTGGAAACAACCGTTGTGCATGCCCACGCACAATTATCACAACCCATGATACAACAATTGTCATAATCTAACAATTTTCCTTACAATCACTAGTTTAACCTCAACTTAGTGAATAATTGGCCTACGATAACAGCAACAATAACCAGTTTCCTACTCAATATAGATATATTTATCGGATATATCTTGCATATTGTTCTTATTATTGTAGCTAACAAACAAACAACAAAAATAATTACGTAAAAAAAATAATAATAATGATAAAAATCGTGACCGACAGGTTGTATCCGTTTTTTTTTAATACCTATTAATTTTAAGTAGAGTGAATAATTTACAGGACAATTATTTGTATATTTTACAAATTCACGAGGTTCGAATGCATATTTCGTTTAGTTATCTGCTTTATTTCTATAATAAATTCCTAATTTGACCTTTAGAATAGCAGCTTATCGAATTTTCTTGATTAATATATATTCAAGGGATTTACGAGTCAAAAAGCAAAGATTTATATTTTCCATGATGTACTTAAGTTATTTTTGAACAGTGGAAATTCAAAAGCGACACATGTCGATTTGAATTGACAGAAATCAGTAAACGACACATACAATTTCATATTATTACACGATTTTTAAATATAATAAGATTAAACACTCGAACTTGTGTTTATACATAAAAAATATATATATATATAAAAAGCTGTTAGCAGTTAGTAATTCCTTCAAAATGTTTAGAATAAATAATATGTGTGGCAGATACATAATTATATCTTACCGTAGCTGATGACAGTTTTGTACACGGAATAGTTGGAACGAAGTTGGGACAAAATATTTAGTTTTTAAAAAAACGCCAATGGTACAAAATTTTACTAAGATAACCTGTTTTAGTTTTTAAAATTTAACTTTAGAGTACGTAATTTTATAAGTTAAAATAGGGATATTCGATGGAATAAGATGGGACGTCTGGAACGGGACAAGTCAAAGTGAAAAAAGCTTGGGGCCAGAACGTACGTACTGACTGGTGATTAAGAAATATTATTTGTGGCTTCGATGTGATAAAATTATAAATTACTGGGATAATACCGTGTCGTGATAAAACGTAATAATATGACGTGCGTTTATTTATAACTATCGGCTAACTATTTATATCCAACTATTGCTTTAATGGGCAATACCCAAAATTGGCATATTCAATTTTAGAAAGGGCCAATATTCAAAAAAGTAAAAATATAAAATATTGAATAAAATAATACATAAAAAAAAAAAACTACCGCAAATACAAATTGATGAATAAAAAAAAAAAAAAATCAATTATTATACCGTAACAGGTAACATCCAATACTCAATAATTCATTATCTCTACCGTTATTCCCATTAATGTTTTTCTGAATCTTTAAAATTTTCAACAATATCTTTATCACTATATACCGGTAATACATCATGACCTTCACTTTCAAGGTCCGACAATTTGGTCCAGCCACCATTTTTTACCCATCTACCTTCCAATAAATAATGGCGTATAATAAATATCGAGACGCCAATATAGAATGTTACCAATAATAGCATACTTATAAAACAAAGATCACCACAAACTATAGTTCTATCAGGCTCATAATAATGGTGAAAGTAATAATGCTTTGGATAAAAGCCATCATGATCATGTTTTCCAATATGATGACCATGATGGTCTCTATGTTTCCCAACATTATCTTGATAATCTATATGATTCCCAACATAATCTTGATGGTCTTTATGTTTCCCATCATCATCGTGATTGTGTTTATGTTTCCTATCATCATCGTGATGGTGTTTATGTTTCCCATCATAATCGTGATGGTGTTTATGTTTCCCATTATCATCGTGATGGTCTTTATATTTCCCAGTATCGTTGTGATGGTCTTTATGATTCTTATGTTTATTTCGATAATTATGATGATGATGTCGGTGCGAATAAACGGTGTTAATATGTAGAATGAATATGAATAAAATTGCTAAAAAAATTTTGGTTTTACTGGTAATATGCATGATTGGGAATTTTGATAATTTTAATGATTGAATAGATATTTTTTTAAACAAAATAAAGTTTTTGGTTGAAAATATGTACGCACAAGAAGAAAAAGTTGGCATAAACGAAATTTATTAGTTAAATTCTTTGTACTTTTTCCCATAGCAACACAGCCATAACTATGCATTATTAGGGCTTGGCACCTACATTTACTATACATATCTGATACATATCTGATACATACGTACTTACACATAAGTAAATAGTTTGCGACACAATGTAAACAGGACTTATTGTAATTATACGTAAAAGTCCAACATTAAAAACTTTTATAATGATAAATAGAAATAATGTACCGATCCTGTATATCTATAAATTCAATCTCAGATTATATAATTAAATCGCTGATCTTGTTTTTACCTGCGCGCCGTATAATAACGGTAAACGTAAGATAATGATGTTTATTTCTGTAAGTATCATATGACTACAGAAACTGAACCTTAAAAAAGTTAGTTTAAAATATATAAAAAGAATAATCTCTTAATTATCTCATTCTGTATTGACGTAATCTTTATTACAAGACTAACGGTTTGAAATTAAGAATTCATTTAACGTTCTCACTTCTGAAGCTCCCCAAAAATTAGACGATGAGTATAGTCTGAAATTTTAAAGCTCCGTAAATCTCGGAAAACTAGACAAACAACATTATATCGGGTTTAGTTCAGATTTAGGTTAACTCCAGAAGTCAGAAAGTGATGAGTGCGAGTATTCAATATCTATAGCAAAGAGTTTTGTATTTTAATATACTGTATTGATTTTTTTGTATAAGTTCTCTATTTAAATAAAGCTTCTGCCATTAAAATGACTTTAATTTAGATGTAAAATGTTATTACACAAATCACGGAGTATTTGTTTTTATCTTCTTTACGGTGCCTAATTTTTAAACTAAACTTTTGTTTTATTAATATTTAGAGTTTATTAAAAGCAAATACTTAACAATAAAGTTTTAAATATATATGTTACGGGTCAAATTGGTTTTTAGGTCAAGTTAAACTTGACCCGGGTCAAATTGATCTCTAGTAGAATTTTAGGGTTAGAGTGGGCCAAAATTATGTTGATGCCGCCCAGGGTTTTTTAATTGATCAATTTGATTCGGAACAAGTTTAACTTGACCTAAAAACCAATTTGACCTGTAACATAAAAATAAATAAAATTTACAATTCCGATGGATATCTATTAGTGCTGGCCAGGGATAGTGTTCCGAGTTGGTAAAATTTTTCCAATCGATTAGTTGCCAACTATAGTTGCAACTAATACCAGATACTAATCGAACCAACCCGAATAGACGGAATATCTCGGAATTTAACTAGTTGATGATTTAATCGATTAGTTGTTTCAAAATTTTCCAAATCGATTAGTTGGAAAGTTGTCAACTAGTTGGTTTTTCAACTAACGATTTGGATCACTACTCCGCAGTTACTATTTTACAATTCTGAGTATTATCAAGATAATTCGGATACGTACGTATAAAGTTTAACAGATCCGAACACTAACTCGAACGAGTCGAATCCGGACAAATTCAAATTTACGTTTATGATAGATGCATCACAAAGTAACCAAATTTGGATGAAATGCATCAAATTTTTTGTATCACTTTACGTAGCGGTAGTAATTGAGAGAAATTACAGTTATCTGTTATTGTAAAAAAAAAATACCGTACGTACGTATAATGAAAATAGAGTTCCGCTTTCATTGTCTTCTTAAATAAATGCATTATTTTGGAATTGTTATTTTTAAAACTAAAGCATACATACCATAAAATCTAAATAACGTATCACGCTCGAGATTCTACGTAAAAATTTTTGAATTTTATAATCACGAGAATGTTAGCCTATCTGCTATAGGTTAAAGATTTCACATGCCCCAGTGATACCAAATACTAAATATATATATTCGGGGTCTTACATTTGAAGCCGAGTTCTAAACTCATTAAAATTATGCCAAAACCAGTAAGGCAGGAAGATTTAGATTTCGTTACTTGCGAGAACGATCGTTATAAAAGTGAAATATTTAAATGGAGAAATGATCGGTTAGTTGTAAGTAATTATCTTTTACGACTTATTTAATTATAACTGCTAATAATAATTTTGCTCATGACTATAGGAGGCCATAGTACAAGAAGAACTTGAATTTGTAAAAGCGACGTATGCTGCAAAATCAATTGCACGTAAAAAATATGAAGACTTGGAACAGAAGCGTTTAAAAGCTCTTAAAGATTGGCAGCAGTACTGGGATCAAGTGGACGCTGAAAAGTAAATACTTTATTTTTTTATTCACACACCTTATTGAGATATTAATGTTATTTTGTTCGGGCAAATCAAATTTTTATTATACTTAGTGAAAAAGAAAGAATTGAAAGAAAACGACAGTTTGATTCTGAACAGGCTAAGTGGAGACAAATGGCTGAAGTAAGTGCTATACCTAAATATATATATATATTTTTATATTATGTTTTGTTCTAATCGATTTAATCGATCTTGTTAGGAATATGATCGTAAGATTAAAGCGCAAAGACAAGCCGAAGAAGACCAAAAAAAAAAAGTGGAAGAGGCAAAAAAACAGGAAATACTTAGGATAGAAAATCAAAAACAAAAACTGGCACGGGAAGCTGCATTAGCTGAAGAAAGGAAGAAAAAGGAAGAAGCTCAAAAAGTTGCAGAAAATGCTAAGAAACCTGTTGAAAATATCAAACCTGTGACCGAAGAGAATACTAATAATCTTGCTTCGAACGAAATTTTGAAACAAGCTGCGCATTATTCTACTATGCTCAAAAATATACAAGATAAATTTTCAAAAAACTCTCAGATAAAATCTGCAACTATCGATACGAGAAAGAACATTACACTGGGACTAAATATTCTTACGAATGACCGTGCTGAAATTATCAAAATAGTATGTTATGATATTTATTTATTTATTTATTACATTTTATTTTTTATTTTTATTTATTATTTTTTTTTGAACCGTTTATTATTGCTTTATTTAGGCTTCTCAATTTGACACCGTGCTGAAAAACCATAAAAACAATTCGGCCGTTTACTATTTTCTTATTAACTATATTGCAAAAGGAGTAGTGGTCTGTATAATAGTGTTGCCTATGTAATTAATGGTTATTGGATGTGAATAAGCCAATAACGGCATTTATCCGGTTTCTTACGACGATCATGCTTGCTAAAATGACTGTAGTTATCTGGCAAGCTTGTTCATAGTAAGCTGCTGAATAAATAAATTCAATAAATAAAAATATTAAAATAGATAATATTCCTAACTTTTTTTATAAATTTATTTTATAGAAACACGCAGAAGTTGATGTAGTATCTAAGGAATCTGCTGCTTTCCCATTTGCCCATTTGTGTGTGTTGATTTCCACACAACACACTGAATTTATGGAATTTTTAATAACACGCATAGTTAAAAAATGTCCATATGTCTTACCACTCTATCCTAGTCATAAGGCTGTAGGTTATTCATAATTTTTGCTTAAAAAAAATTACTATCTAAAAATTAGAATTAAGACATTTATTATTTTATAGAACCAAAGTCAAGAAGTATATAAGAAACAAACGTTATATAAATCAAACGAGAGTGAAGATGCCTATGTTAATCGGATGTGTGCAATTGTAGCCTTATATTGTGCAATAATGCAAACAGATCCTTTATATCCTCGTACGTTTAACAATCCATATATATGTTATTCGTTGATTTAATTAACTGTATCCTATTTACTTCTCTATTTCTCGTATTGCAGAACTCAAAAATCCGTATTACATTGATAACGCTTGGACATATCTGGCGCGTTTAATGAACTTGAGGCCTCAAAAAATTACACCTTCGCTTCTTTATACTTGCTTACAGGTGATTAATTAGAATTTTACTAGTATTTATACTAAATTATTTTATCCAATTAACTTTTTTCTAAATAGATTACTGGTTCGAGTCTACTGCGTGCATATAAACATAATGCATTGAAATTATTTTCAGTTATTTACAAAAGTTATGTTCAAAGTCCACCTTCAGAAGTCTTGTCATTATTGACAAGTTCGCCAGCTGCAATGTCCAGATTACGAACATTACTTGAGAATGCTTCTAAAATTGGACAATTTCCAGTTCCAGAAGGACAGATTCCTGACTAAAATAAATATTTATTTTTGCTTTATTTTCAAATTTCTTTATATACTAATTCTATTTAAATATACTAGAAAAGGTTTCAGAATCTCATTGTTAATCTTTCTGAGCCTAGTAATGCCTAGATTTTTTCTGCATTTTCTTTGCATAGGATTCCTCTTATCTATTCTTTCTTTTCTTTTTGTATTCTTGTTGAAAGATTTTTTGTAGATCTCCTAAGTTCTAGTTTTCCTTCTTCCTTTTATCTTCCTGTAGTCATTTCCATACTTCTTTTTCAATTTTTTTTAGTGCTTAGTATGCTTTTTCACATATGATTAGATAGTCTATTATTTTATTTTCTTTACTACACTTTTTGTGTAGACTGTTTTTGTACAGGTGTAGTTTTCTGCTATTTAGAACTCTGATTGTTAGAAGGAGGTTTTTAATACACTTGATCTTAAAAAGATGTAAATAGTTTACTTCAGAATTTTGAAACTAGTTGTGGCATCTTTTTAGTATTCCTTTGAAAGTTTTCTAGTTTTGTTTCTAGATTCTTAATTAGTATCTATTATTATTCTTTTTTTTTTTAGCTATGTTCATTCTACTTTGAATAATATTTGAACTACTCTTTTAATGAATGCTCTTAGCAGAGTTTTAAGATTTAGCTCTTTCTATTCTGGTATATACTTTATACTACTATTACTAGTATTATTTAATCTTGTAGTATAGACTATTTGCAATCTCTCTTTTGCTAAGGTATCTGCTAAGTCATTATAAGTATCACCTGAATAGCTTTTGATTTTTGTAAATCTCAGTTATAATGCTTTGCTTTTGCAGGTTTTTTGAATTATATGCAGAATATTGCTATTCTTAAACTTTAGCTATTCTCATACTTTTTCTTTTTTCAAATATTTCTCAATTGCAGAGATTGTACAAGCATTATCTGTTCTTATTTCTACTATATATTTATTTAGCACCAAAAGGATTGCTACTAAACAAGCTATTAGCTCTGCTCAAGTAGATGAGAACTAGTTTTCAATTCTACTTTTGCTTCTAAAAACTATATTATTT
>CAJVPM010002206.1:0-10292 GCA_910592325.1 Scutellospora calospora | reverse complement strand
GTAATGATTACAACATATTTAACTAAATATGCAACCTTAGAACTAATTTATCCTTGAGATATACTTGACTAAGACTTATAACCCGTATTTATATTATTCTAGATTTTGTTATACTATGACTTATCTGTTTAAGGTTCTTACTATATTCCCCGCATTTCTTATACTTATACAAAGCTACTTTCCAATATCTATTACAGATATTTCAGCTTTGTGATCCTCATGATCACTTCCTGATTATATATTCTGGCTTAAAGACATCTATTATCAGCATTTATACAATGCTGAGACACAAAAGTACTTATGTTACATCAAGTTATATTTACATGCTATGTTTATATACCTTTTTGAGAACTCCTATGTGTTGGTAAGTACAGACTATATTTTGTAATCTAAAGATCACTCCTAACTAGATTTGTAATACTTAGTACTACTTCTAGCTTTTTTCAGAAGAGGTTGGTATTTAATATTAGTACTCCCTTATATACTTTGTCATATTGCTACTACTAGCTCAGTACTTCCAGCTATTTTGAATTATTATATGTCCTCAATATATAAACTATCTACTCTGTAGCAGAAACCTACTCTTTTTGGGTTTTTGTATTTGCTAGAGGTGTTCTGTATTTGGTAAGGCTAATATCTTATCACTTAATCATATCTTATGTAATCTTTGCTTCTCTTATTACTCAATTAGTTATCATATAACCCTTCTAAGCAATTCTGTTATACTATATAACGATATTGGTTCCTGCTATACCCTTGCTAATATAGACTTACTTTTTGTATTACTGTATAACCAACTTCTGTGACACTAACTATCACACATAGTGCTACCTCTCCACAAGATAGAGCTATTTCTAATAATTCCTATTCTGAATGTTATATTTTATTTAGACTTCTCACAGGGCTTCGTACTTAACTATTAACTCCTTAAATAAGGTTACAAAGTATTTTTTACTTCTAGTTAGTTTTGAACTATTGACCTTGTCTATGAAGGAGTGGTAGCTTAACCACTAAGCTACAGGTGCCAGACTCTAAAAATATTCATCTTTTGAAATACAAAAATTAGTTATAATGATTTTTTAGCTAATTTTAGTCTTTATAAGCTGATTAATTGCTGATATTTTCATTACTATATTTTTTCTCTAATTTTTAAGCAATATTTGTTAGTAATTAAATATCTATAATTTAGTATTTATAATAAATTTTTAAAGCTAGATTTTAGCTATTAATAGTTTATTAATGATATTTATCATTTTTTGCTAATAGACTACTAAAATTTAGAGTGCTAAATTTTACAAATTAAACTAATATAAGTTCTTTAGTAGGAGTTAAAGTAGTGAAACCGAGGAGAATTAGAAGTCTTCTATAAATATATTCACTATATACTCAGTTTTCACAGTTGCAAAAGATATTATAGTCTTGCTTTGTATATTAAATCTAACTGTCATAATTCTGATCCTTCATATAATATATGATTCTAAAAGTATATTTTAAAATAATATTTATTAGATTTAATATTATTATTATTATTTTTTTTTTCCTTTGACAGTTACGTTATAAACTTTATTAAGTTGTTAACTATAGCTGTAACCAAGTTACATATAATTTATAAAATCTACTTAATTTCTTAAACCTGACATCACCTAGCTGCTTCTAGAGTACTCAGGTATGACCTGTTGTATAGATATATAGCTAGAACAATTTGTCTAACTAATTCAAAGAAAACTTCATCATCCTATGTCATCTTCCTTAATTCTTTTTTTAACTGTATCTTTCACTAAAGCTATTATCTAACTTTTTTCTTTTTTTTTTCTTTTTTTTTTTTCTATAAGTATCTTTTTCCTTTCTTCATCTGCTCAGGTTCTCACTTTAGGAATTATCTCTTTGGTTTTGTTCCTTTTAAGCTTCATTATAATTCCTTTTTATTTTTCCTAAAGAATTACCTTTTCACAACACCAATTCCATATAACTTCTGCAAAGCTCCTTTGAATTATAAAGAAAATGCTATCTAGTCAGGTTCTCATAACACTTTTTTTCTGTGCTAAGACTCCTATATCTTCTGCTATTTTCTTTTCTTCAAGTCCAATAACTAGCTTTTTCATTCTTTAATATTGACTTTCTTTATTTTTTAGAAAGATAATCTCTCTAATCTTCAGTAATATGTTTGAATAGTAGTTTTCTTTAGGTTTAAGCTTGCTGATGCTTTCTACTACTACTTTTTCAATTTGTATCTATGAGTCTTGTAGAGCTGAACATCTAAAAAAGTAGTCGAAATCTTCAGATATTTTTTTTTTGCATAGAACACAGTAATCACTTTTATAGAGATCTAGTTTTTATTTCTTCAATTCGCTAAGTGTTAGAAGGCTATTTATCAGATATTTGATCTGTATAATAAGCTGCTTACTATCTTTTATCAACAGGCAGTTAACCCTTCTTTGTTTTTTAATTCTCTGCTATAATCTTTTTCAATTATACTTTGATATCTCCACAAGCTCATCCTTCTTTTGGTATACCCACTCTGAATTATTATATCTTTTTGTTAACTTAATTATAAAGTGTTTAACTGAGCTCTCAATTCTATTTGATTTCTATGCTATATTATAGTTAAAGTTTTTACTTTTAACTAAATCAAAGTTTAGAGTTATATATGACTTTCTATCTTCCTTTGCTAGTAGGTCTGCTTCATTATTCCATTTTTGTTATCTGCATAGCTTCTAACTTTCTTGAGCTCTAACTCGATACTTTTCTGTCTAATAAGTGATGCAATTTTTTCTAGGATTATTCTGTTATCTATTTTAATCTACTTGTTATATTGCTTAGTTTCACAAGCTTTAGATATACTCTCTATTGCTTGCTTATTATCAGTGAGAACCCTAACTATTGTATTATATTACACTACTAGTAAAACTAGCTAAATCTCTACTAATTTTGCTTTAGTTGATAACAGCCAGTTAACAACTCTTAAGTTTCCTATACTAATTATACTACTTTCTATTTGATCTATTCCTACCTATCCTACTCTCATATTTTCTCTATCTATTCTTTTATCTAGGGAGCTATCTGTGTAGAATTTCAATACCTTTTCACCTCTTGTCTTTATCGCTTTTGCTTCCTCTTTTAACAAAGTTACTAAGTTCATATCAAAATTCTGCACCTCTATTATTTTGAGTTCACATTCTTCTAATAGTCTATATAGATAATTCTTTATAGATTGTATTAAATAAGTCTGTTCTTACATAAATTCTTGTAATATCTAACTCATTCTATAACTTTGTAATGATTAAAGTCAATTCAATCAAATCTATTTTGGCTATTAATACTATTTCTGAAGACAAGACGATTACTTTTAAGAGAAAATTACTAAAAGCAATTGACAACTCTTAACTATTTAAATATTTAAAAACTTAGTTCTTGATTATTAGAAAACCTATAACTACACAAAAAACTATTTTAACAAAAGCACTTTCCTGTACTACAAAACTTTAAAAATTCTTTATTACTGAGAAACAAGCAATTTATATCATCAACAATATTATAATATTTCGAATCTCCTATCACTTAAATAGTTTCTTTCTCTTAAATACTCAATTATTTTTTACTCAACTACTATTATACTAATATTGTAAAACAAAAAGCCAAACTATCTTATTTCCTTTTTAACTTATTTCTCTTTCATTCTAATATCTATAAATAAAAAAACTTCATACAAAATCAAAATTCATATTTAACTATAATACTCCTATGCAATTTAAATCAATCATACTTTGAATTTTCTTTTTTAAAAATTTGTCTACAACAACTACAAGATTCAACTACTTCTAATTTTTTTTTTTTTTTATTTAATATATTAAATATAGAAAGTAATAGTTTATATAGTAAATATCAGAATTCTAATTTTTTTATACTTATATATTTTCTATTTCTTCTAGAAAATAAAATATATACTCATATAGACTAATTAATCATAGCAATACACTTACTAAATATATAATTTGCAAGAAATGAAGATATAACTTAGTTTAAACCTTATAAAATAAAAGGAACTACTATTAACAAACTCTTGTCTAATTATCCTAAAGCTCATATATATAAATAATAACTAAATTAATACCAAATATACTACATTAAATAATTCTTCAATCATATGAATAATGAACTTTTTAACTAAACTAGTATATATTACAATTTTCTTAAAATTCTACAAGGTCATATACCAAAATAGTTTATAGAGATACAATAGCTTATTAGATCCTCAGATAATATCACAACTACTCTTATATATCCTAATTCTTTCATTCTAACAAAATAGATATCTAAAAAAAAATTCCGAGTCTTTATTCAGAATAACTATATAGACAAAACTAACAACTTTAATAAAACAAAAGCATCTATACATCATCATATATTATTATTTAATAATATATTATCTTCTTGTTTCAAATATAATATTAAAGATTCTAAACTAAAAACAAAAGACTACTACTTCTAATATGATATTAACAAGCTATACTTATTACAAGTTAACTCTAAAAAGACCTTATATACCAACTTTGATAATTTAATACTTCACATACAATAATTGAAAACAGAATTATATGCAATAAGCTTCAAACAAATATACAACTACTATAATCTTTAAATATATTCTCTGCTTTCCTATTATATATATAGAATGAGTTATCAAAAAATAATACTAAATATTATAATATACATATATTTATATCTACATATCTTCACTTATCATATAACAACAACTAACTTTTAGCAACCTGCTTGCTTTTTAATTCTTCAACAACTTGAAGAATCTTTAACAAATCTTAGCTAGATATTATTCAAACCTGTTTTACTCTATTTGCCTTTATAATTACAGGCTTTCTGAGATCTAGTGATCTAGTATAGTAAATAGGTTATCAGACTACTATGCAATAGGCTTGAGGTTTAAATTCTACTATCAACAATTTGAATAATTTTTCAAACCTTGTATCTAACTTACAGTAAACTCTGCTCATTTTTGGAGATTACAACTCTATAAATCATGTTGTACTAATATTAATTAGATATTAGAAATATAACAGAATATTTAAGTTGCATTATATGAATAAATCAAGATAGAATTTATAAGTAGAGAATCTGTATAGTAGAAATTCTGAGTTAGGTATAAAGTTGGAGGCACAAAAAATTTTTTAGGCATGCCTAGAAGGGTATGCCTTTGTTGAGGACATACCTTTCAGTGCTCTGGATATGTTCTCTCTAGATATTATAATTAATTAATCTAACATATGTCAAATCAACTATAATAATTGACCAATAAAATTATATATAAGGTTTTTCTATATAAAAGAATAAGGGCATGCCTTTTAGCCAAAGGGTATGCCTTAGATATGCCTTCTTAGGCATGTCCCTGAAACATACTTTGGGATACCATGCTCTAACTCTAGTTAGGTGAAGTAGTATAGATTTCAATAGTTATACTAGTTAATGCTTAATCTGGTAAAGAAGTCTAGATACGAAAGATGCAGATTGAATAGGTGTGAGTAAGTCTATTATATAATATAGCCTAGTATCTTGTATTAGTAGCAATACTAACTTGGCTTAGCAGCTAACTAGATTAGGAGAATTTACCTCATAAAATATTTGAAAGAACTAGAGGCCTAACCTGATGGAGAGTTACAGCAGAAACAGAGTTCTTACAAATATCAAATAAAGGTATATGCAAGCTAAATTAGAATATAATATAGCATAGTTAGATATTGTAACACCCATCTATTAGGAGGTATTGAAGTAAAACTTATTCAAATAAGATCTAGGCTCATAATAGTAAAGTTTGTGACTAATATCAGCTTAAGTGTCTTCCAAAGTAGAGTAGTATAGAGTTTAAAGTTAATTTAAAAGTATAATAAATTTGGAAGTAATATTGTACTAGAGAGTTTAAATAAGTAATTTTCTAATAGATTTCAGATATGACAGCTAGTATAGAACCTTCAGATAGACTATTTAAATTAGACAATCTAAAATTATATGTGTAGCTAGTTGTACTCTCATAATATATATCATGTTTCTAATATAAAAACTAATAAAAGTTTGGCCAATAGCATTTGTATAAAGTAAAAAAAAAAAAAAAAAAAAATTACAGACTTTCTACCTAGTAGTAACTTAATAATTTCATCAAATAATATACTTTTTCTATAGTTAATTAAAAACACTTTAAATATTCTAATATACAGATTATTTTCTTTAGATAAAACACATTATATATTTATTTTTCTCATAATTAGAACTATTAGTACTTCATTTAAATAGGCTGTGGTGTCCTTCCTTTGAGGTACTTTTAGGTACTTCTTATAGGAGTCCGAAAGTAAAGAGGTCAAAGGTCACTATAGCAGATCGCACTTAGGTATCATAATGGTAACCGAGTGAGTTAATACTTAGCAATAGTCACTAGATAGTAATATATACTAGATAGAAATGTTTTAGTCATAGATTAAAATTATTGATTCAATAAAGTATTAGCATGATTGCTGAAAAAAAAAAAAAAAAATTAGTACTTCATTTAATTTAACTTTATTTAATCTAGATAAAGATTTGAAATATAACTTAAAATCAAATTACCTTTTTGAACTCAATATTATTCTTCAACAATTTTTATATAACAGATTTATTCCTTGTTTACTTCAAACTCCTTGTATATACTATCTCTGTTTAATTATAAAAGATAACCTCAAGATAATTAATAGTCTTATTTGAGCTAATTAAAATAAAATTTGCAAATAGTCTTATAGCAGAGAAGATACTCAATAGCTATCTATTTTAGCTTATATTTTTTTTGAAAAACATCTTTTATCCTTAAGTACTAACTCTAACTTTTTTAAACTAAAAACTTCAAAGTTAAATTATTAGCAAATGAACTACTTACCTACTCAACTTTACATTCTAGAAATCTAACAAAATATAATAATTATCTTTGCTTATACTGTCTATTTTCATCTGAAAATAGTGTTTACCTTATCTCATACTTAAGAAATATTATTACAATAGATAGTATAATAAGAAATATAATATAAGGTCTGGCGATCTTAGTGTAGTGGTTAGATTGCCAGATCGCCATACAAGAAGTCTAGAATTCAAATCCTACTATATACAGAATTGAATAATTACCTAGACATCTGTATCCAACTTACGGAAAACTCTGCTCGTTTCTGGGGTTGTAACCCTATAAATCACATTGCACTAATGCCAATTGGGGTATTGGAAGTGTAACAGAGCATTCGGCGATGTATAATGTTATACAAATATATCTTGATAGGAAAAATATTAGTGTGGTGGTAGTTAATCACAGGATGATATACGCACACTAATCTACAAGCAGAGGACCTGCATGGTAGAAATCCCAAGTTAGGTAAAATAATACAGATTTCAATGGTCATACTAGTTTATACCTGATCTGGTAAAAGAAATTTGTAGCTGAAAGATGTGACTGAGCAGGTATGAGTAAGTCCATCACACAAGGTCGTAAAGCAATACCAACTTGGCTTGGCAGCTAACTGAATTAGGAGGATCTGTCTCATAAAATATCTGAAAACATAGAAGACCGATCCGGTAGAAGGTTACAGTAGGAACTGGGTTTGTACGAATATCGAATAAGGGTATATACAAGCTAAATTGGGATATAGCATAGTATAGTTGGGTACTACAGCACCCTATCGGTTAAGGAGTTAGTGAAAGGACAACTTGTGATAGGGTCTAGGCTTTGAACAATAAAGTTTGTAGACTAATGTCAGCTCGGATATCTTCTATGAGAAGTAGCACAGGGTTAAGTAAATTTGGTAAAACAAGGATAGAACACGAGTAAGTGTCATAGGGCCAGAGCATTTAAATAGGTAATCTTCAAATAGATTTCAGATATAGTAGCTAATGTAGAACCTTCGAGCAGACTACTTAAATTAGACAATCTAAAGTTATACGTGTTTCTAGTTGTACTCTCCCAATATATATTATTTACTTACTATCAATACCAATAAAAAAATTCAGCCAATAGTATTTGTATAAATAAATAAAAAAAATAAAAATAAAAAAAAATATATATATATATAATATTATAGTCTCAGAAGAATTTCAAATCTCTTTTATTTATACCAATAAGTTTATTTCTGCTTTTAAACAGATCTATATATAATAAGAATTTCTACTTAACTTCATAACAACAGAGACATTAGCTTCTTTTAAAAGATATACAGACAAAACAAAATATACACCACTACTTTATCATTTTATTATAAAACTAATATATTATAAAATTTGATTACCTCAAAACAAATAATATATTCTTCAATTTTTTTTACTTCAAATCCATTTCTATTAACAATATATACTCAGACTACTCTTATTTCTTTGAATCTTATTTTAAACAAAATAGCTTAATATATTAAAAATAAGTGTTCATCTATTCTTTTAATATATAAAAACTAGAAGTCTATAATTTTTCTAGTATAGCTTAGGTTGAGAGTAAATTAGCTCTTATTTCTACTTCCTTATTTTTAATTAACTGAATATGTACTTGTAATATTATATATTCTTTTATTGATATTAATAAAGAGTTAGAGGATAGACTTTGTTATCAAAAAAAAAATATTTAGAATTAAATACAAAAGAGAAAAGAAAAAGTTAAGGTCTGAACTTGAATTAACATTCTTTCTGATGATCCTTTTTTCCAAAAATTCGGAAAAGCAAAAAACAAAAATTTTATTGTGGATGATGAAGAAGGTTCTTTTACAATACAACAGTTTTTATAGAGGTTAACTAGACTTGCTACTAAGGACTCTTTTGTATATTTAACATGCAAGCTAAAAGTGATATTATACAAGATAATTAGCAGGTGGAGCCCTTGTATAAAAAATTTTAGTAAAGAGACAAAAAAGAAGAGCTCTTTGTTAATGAAGTTAGTAAAAGAAGACTTAAGAATAGGAGACAATAAACTATTTTGTCTACACACTCCTTTGGGTCTCAAAAAACAATATTCTACCACAAGCTTTTTCCTTCTGGTCTTCCTTTTTTTTGACAAAAGTAGGGAATTCAGGTTCTCCCCTACAAAAGATTGGTATTATTTACTTCTTCCATTTTCAGAAATACTCTATAGATGTGCAACCTCATGCAGTAAACAAAGTCATATACTTTGTTTGTTGTTGTATCTGTAACATGACCTTGATGCTATAGGATTTGATTTTCTAAGATAGATTTTATGTTAGAAAGAGAATTATTCAAGATAGATTATAAGTTGCATAACTTAAAATTTTTAAGCCTGACTCAGGTTATAGGATACTTGGTTATCTTTTTTCTTTTTCTGTTTTTTGCTCTATATTAGTTTTTTTTACCTGTGGCAGGTTTTTCTAGTATAGACTTCGTTATAACTGTGACCACTTAGGTCTATACAATTTTTAATCTTTTTATATCTTGAGACTAGGTACTAACTTCTCTTTACTTAGCTCCAACTAGGTAGAGAGGGACCTAGGATCTTGATATATAGCTGGGAGTTGCCTTTATTGATCGAATTCTAGGTGTCTGTATATACAGACTAAGGTTTTTGTGAAAAAATGGCTCCTGTAGCAGATCGAACTTGAGCACCCTTGAGGCAGCTGAGTTAGTCTGGATTAGTCTAGAGAGAACAAATTAGTATAGTTTTTATATTAGATTATTTTTTGCTTATTGTTAGCTTTCTCTTAATAAATGACAGGCAAGATCGCTCAAGATATAAAAAAAAAAAAAAAAAAAAAAAGTTGAAGTCTGAACAACTAAATAGCAAGAAAAAGAATTCTATTTGTATTTATAGCTTTTAAAAGATATCATATCAGCAAAGTATTATATAAGTATTTTGTATAAATATTATTTAAGTGTTTATACAAGTAATAGTTAAGCATCACTATTAATAGTTTGATATAGTAAAAGGTATAGTACTTAGCATAGTTTAGTACAGTCTTTTAGTATAGTTTAGCATATTATTAGTATAGTATTTAGCATAGTTTTTGATATAGTCTTTAGCAAAGTATTTAGTACAGTTTAGCATAATACTTAGCATAGTTTGATATAGTTTAGTACAGTATTTTCAAGCTATAGCTTGTATTTTCTCTAGATATTATATAATAATCTTAAATATAACTTATATTATTATAGAGAATTCGAAATTAGAATTATTATTAGAATGGGCAAGCAAAGAAAATATTAATATGATTGGAATCAATGAAACAAATACAACAGGTAGACAAAACAATTTTAATTTAAGAGATCAAGATAATTATATA
>CAJVPM010002205.1:0-10293 GCA_910592325.1 Scutellospora calospora | reverse complement strand
TCTCAACAACCGCCCGATCAAAATCGATGAATTTTTTTTTATTTGAATTCCATATATCCATAGAATTAAAACAAAAAAAAATTCATCGAATTTGGTCAAGTAGTTATTGAGTACATCGTAGAATGTAACCGCTGGCCTATCAATGTTGAAACTTTTGCTCCGGAGACTTTCCCATAGGAGATATCAGAAATCACATGACCCGACATTTCGTTTTCGGCACTTTAACATGTAATTTCCCATGTGATAGGTAAAGCCAGCATTGTTGTATCGAATACTCGATTCGCATTGCAGCTCAATCGTTATAAAAACTAGGGACGTAAAATCATCATGTGTTCAAACATGAAACGCCGAGTTACTGAAACTCACTTAAAATTACGTAAAAATACATAAAAATACAGTAAATTTCCAATCCTACTTGATTGCTGCAAGAAACAGACTGTGATTTTTTTTTAGTTGATAGTTTATCGGTCGAATTGGTGACCCTATTTTTATTCAACTGGTCTATACGTTGCTGATCAAATTTTCGAAAGCAGAAAAGTCTAGTTGAGATGCAAAAAAATTTTTCTAATATTTTCTCAAGCAAAAATCGAAATTTAACAACCAATAAAAAACAATTATTTTATGAAAGTTTGGAAAATTGGATTTGTTTGGAAAAGGTCTGAATATTTGGATTTACTTGGGAAAATTTGGTTTCAAATTTTGCCGTGTCTCTGGATCAGTGACGTGGATTAAATTAAATTAGTATAGTAATTAGTGGAATGTATGAAAGTAATCAAAGATATTTTGGTAAGTTGAGATCATGGATAAAAGGGAAAGAAATGGATTCTTGTTACTTCTCTTTTGTCTTTGCTGCAAGCTCGACACACACAATTCTAGCTTTCGTTAATACCACACACCCATCAAAGTTAGTAAGAAGGAGGTTCTGACAGGCAAAATGTGGTAGCCCGGCTGGACAAGTTGATACAAGATGGTAGCAGGATAACCCGCCGTACAGACCGGATATCGTGTAGAGATAGTAAATATATGCATCGCACGAGAGTAAAAGTGAAATAAAGAAGGATAAATAGAAGGAACGATGCTTGGTGTTACCACGTATAGCGACGGGACAATATAACCATTTCGTAGTTTTGTTGTTTGCTTTTGATGTTGATAGAGTGACAAAATTTTACTTTCTACTAGTCTAGCCTGCATATATCTGCAGAACGGCCCCAAGTCTGTAATAATAAAAAATAAAAAAGTTACTGTAGAAAAGAGAACTACAAACTCTTTAGAATCTTACACCGTGGGGTAAATAGATTAAGATGTGTGGTATGAAAGACTTCACTACAAATAAAAAACTGTAATGCAATAACCTAAATATGTAATTTGTAAAAAAAAAAAAAAAAAAAAAAAAAAAAAAAGATATCGATATAACTTAAATCAATTAATCAATTGGTTAAAATTTTCTTGAAATCATAAAATTTATTTTATTTCAATAATAAAATTTTTAAAGAAAAAAGTTACAGTATTATGTAAAAGAATACTACACATACTAATACAATTTATGTAAAAATTAAACAAAATTTATATATTGAAAGTATACAATATGTATTTATTATACAGTTGAGTATTAATGCGCAAGCTAAGAAAAAAAAAAGCTATGCAATTTCTTATATATTGGCTTTGCCAAGGAGTACCAACCATTTCATTAAGAAAGTAATTAAAACCGTTTGTGCAAATAATTAGATTATTGAAAAATATAGAAGATAAATTATAAAATTAAAAAATTACTAAATGTCTTGTAAATATTGTAAATAAATCCAATCGTTTGCCATCGCAAATTGGTCTGTGCAATAATTGGTCATATCCATAAAAGGCAGGGCCAAATTGTTGTATTGGTAGTTTTCAGATACTGAACCATCATTAATCACGTCGCCTATTTTTACCGAATATTGCTCCGATGGTGAAGGGTACGAAGATGTAGATGAATAGTAATCTGGTGTTAAAGGAGTTGGTGATAATTTTTGATGGTATTCTTGCTGTGAATAATCATGTACATGTTGATTGTGGCATACATTTGAAATGACTGTTGAAAAACGCGTTAATTGATCTTGTTTATTTTTACTTTTAATTTTTTTCGTCTGAGAGTCTAATAATGAAGAGTCTGAAAACATTAATGAATTCGAAGTCTTCTTCCCCTTTTTGGAACCCGACCTAGACAATTGCTTATGCAACCATTTAACTTCTTGGGCGATATCACTATATTTCCTAATGACGTGATTGGGTTCACGTTTCCATGCTTGGGCCGCTAAACAAGATACTTCACTCATGGAAAGGTTGTAACCTTGCGTCCTAACCTCTTTCGCAAATTGATTACGATAAATTAAAAACTTATTCGTACATCTTGCAAGTAATGCACCTTCCTTATTGATCCGAATTAAAGAGGCAGCGTTTATGGCCGGAGGGAAAGGTACGTGTACAGGAGAATGCAATTTTGGTTCAGGTCTGCGAATTGCTCGTACTGGCGTTGGTTCCGTTCCATTCTCCAAGATAATTACGAGTTCTTGCTCAACTATTTTGTTGGCGTCATTACGGTAACATAAATTAAGATGTGCATCTTGCGACATGATGTAATTTAGGATATAAAATGCTCAGATAAAGTTAAAGATACAACTAAAAGCCTATATTATTATCTCTATCCCAAGAGATATTAGTAATTAATAAAGGATTAGTCGTATCTTTAGACAGTGAGCAAAAGCATATAATAAATTAATAACCGCAGTTTACAAAATTCTTTTGGCCGATGCTCATCATACAAGTCAATTTATGCAATTTTAAGATAAACTATAACGGGTCGGAAGACTGTAAAAAGGACATGAAAAAATTTATCATGGTTATGATGAGCATACACATCATTTGAATTACATGATTGACAGATTATCATTCTTTATAATGCTTTTATCTTTAAAAAACGAGCATATCTACCTCAAAATATATAAGGCGTATTTTTTCTTTCTAAAGACATGTACAGTACATCTTTTACAAACAAATTTTGGTCGGAGAATTTGTATAAGCATATAATTAAATTGTATTTTTATTCTAATTTACTATAATGTAGATACTCACGAGCGTTCACATGAACTAAGGTACGTGACAAGTTATTTGTACGTATGTGACGATTCGAATAATTCGTCTTCAACTGAAGTGATCATCTAAACCATAGGACCCTTTAGCAAGAAATTCAAATATTTTATTTATTTATTAATAACAAATATATTGACTAGGTGAAAATAGTAGCAATCATGCGCCACTCAACATCATATATCTGATATACAGTATCATACTGAATTGGATCTGTACGGTGTAAAGTATATAATTGATAAGTAAACACATGCAGACTTTAAACAGTTGTTTCATTATCGCACAGTCGTATCGTTATCTGGTCCGAATTTCGAATTGGTATTGAGGTGTTTAATGTCAAAACATAGTCAAGCATTATAGTAAAGATCTTTTTTTTTTTACGATTTCTCATTAGATTATTAAAAAAAAAATTTATTCCCGGTTATATTTCTATTAGTATACTAGTACTAGTAACTAGTATTGAAAAAATACTATCAAAATTCCCGCTAACAAAAACAAAGATCAGTATTATTTTGCAAAACTAACTACCAGTACTACTGTAGTGTACTAGTAGAGATAATATTGTAAAATGAAATATAACCGGGGATCTTTGGAATTTTTATTTCTTGATAAGTTATTTAGATTTATTCTAAAATTTTTGGATTTCCCGTGTGATGGATGATCATCGGGGGTCACAGTAATTTGAAAAGCACAGTAATACTGTATACCCTTATTATTTTTATCTTTACTATTTACTATCAAAAATTTATTGAAAAGTAAAATAATAATAGTGTTCTCATAAAATTAGTGATGTGGACAGTATTATAAGCATCTTTAAGGATAAGAATAGATAATTCCGAGGTAGACAAAACAAACATAAAAGATGAGTATAGTCGGTCCGATTCTGAACATGTCATGTATAACAGCTTATACTGAAATTTCGAACACTAGTTAATATGATCGACCAATTATATTACAGGATCTCGTGTAACAAAAATGAATTAAATATATACAATTTTACATATTGAACTGCTATATAGCGATTTGTTAAATTAACAAATCTTTATAATCAATACTAAATAAATATAATAAAAAATATAAATAATTTTTTATTAAATTAAATTTAATAATTTGCATTTATAAATCGCACCTATGGTGTTTAACACCGAGTTTACTAATTTCTTCCCACACGTCTGATTGGTTCTACTAATTATTCATATATCGGAGTATCTATTAATCAATTTTATGGTACTCCGATAGTGAAGTGTGGGGGAAAATTAGTAAACTCTTTAACACCATAGATAATATTTTGATTTACAAATCTGTGTAACAAAAATAATAAAAACAAAAAATGATTTAGATTACTTTAGGGTTAGGATGAGGTCTGGAATTTTATCTAAGCATTAGTATATACAAAATTTAGCAAGGAATTTTTTTTTATTAATAAAGAAGGTTTTATAGTAAAAAAAGCAAAATTTTATGTTACACCTGATCTTAAATTTTGATTGGCTGTTCTATGATATGGTGTTCAGAACAGTGGTATGATTTAGTAAAGCCGAATTAGATTACAAAATCTTAATATAACAAATTTAATAAATTATAAATATTACAAAATTTTATTATAAAAACTAGCTTTAGCCTATTAATTAAGTAAAGTTTTAGCATATAATTTTAAACAATTCTATAATACTAGGTAATATTATCTAAAGTAAAGATTAGTTAAAATTAATATGATATTAATTATATGTATAAAATTTTTAGCCTGTTTTTATTTCCGTTATCATTATACAAAATTTTATAATTTATATATATTATAATTTATTTTATTATTAAATACTAGGTGTGACCCGTCGCTTACGCTGACGGTTTATACAGTATTTTCTCAATTGCGAAATCATATATCCACTGATTTTTAATATAATATTTTATATAACGATAATATAGTGTTAAACTGATTAGAAGAGCAACACACAATATCATCTTATTCAATCAGGCGGGATTCGAATATTAATGAAACATGAGGGATGATAACTCCTTTTTTATTAACTGACAACATGTGCTTTATACATTTCATCTTAAGAGACCTGACCTGCTAGAGGCTTCGTGGTGTTACGCCAGCCTCACACTGCCCCTTATAATCATAACGAAAAAAAATGTCACCGTACTAATTTATTTAAACTTTATGACGTACGAGTACTGGTTACTAAATTAATTAGGGAAATACTTTGGAGCTCACCTTTGACTTTTACTAGCGTCAGCGTTGGTGTGCCTCGCCGAAATTCTATGTCGAATTTAAATTTGTCAAAATATCTTCTAATAATAAATTTTTTGATGTACATTAATCAGCGCTTTACATCATTTCTTAAAACTTTGTCATATGAATCCAAAATATTCGAATAGTTGCCTTAAATCCATAAATTTTGGTCAACAGTCCGAAGAAGGGCCCGGACGGAACTTCTTATTTAATTCGTGTCCTTTAACGTCTTAGCACTTCCTATTATATATCGGCGGATTTAATTTTTTGGGATAGACTATTGCACAAACTTTTACCATAAATGGTAAGGAAGAATTGTTGATGTTTAAGATGGATTGACCTATAATAATTTATATGTAGGATAATAATTATAACAGTTATACGTATGATAATAACAGATACCGGAACGATGGATTTCGTTTTCCGAAATTAATGTTGGCCTAATGATTATCCTTATTTAGAGTTAATGTATTTCGTTTCCCAACGATTAAAGGTTGGCCTGATTTAGACGTTATGATTAGACTTTTTTTAAAGGGTTAAAACTCTAGAAAATATATATCGGTGATGCAGGTGAATCAATATGATCGATATCGGATATGTTTTTTATACTTAAGTAGTACACGATATAAATCAAATACTCTACGTATAACTCATATAATATCACATGATAAAATTGTCTGTTATTTACGATAACTAGTGCGTATTTAAGAAATTGTTTTATCATTGTTATAATTAAAAATTCCTAATTTTTAATTAACACTTAATAATTTGTGCTTAGAAAAAAACTTCATTCAAACTGATCGCTCGATCAGATCTCATTCAAGCCCTACAACGCACATCGTTTATCCCTAATTTATAATAAGCTGTTAATTTGGAATACCAACCAACAGATCCAACTTCTAACTAATCCTACCTCATTTCTTACTAAATGATGCGATATAATCTGTTGGTCGGTCCGTCTGATTAATAAAAAATGCTTTTAATTTTTCAATCTCTAGATAACGTAGCTTTCTTTAGGTTGAATGTTAATAACTTTGAGATGAACATTTATATCGACAGTAACGTTTAATCGACATGTGTGTGTTAAACAAGATAAAACTGGGTGCCCTAATTTCTCCCCCAACTTCACTATCGGAATACATAAAATTTGATTAATAATATAAATACTCCGCTAAGTGAATAATTAGTACAGCCAATTAGAAGTTGGGGGTAAATTAGTAAATTCGATAAAACTGTGCTATTTTTTTTTTTTTTCTATAAAAAAATGTGTTAAAAGATTATTCGGAGGACTAGGATGTGACCCAGGATCCCAAACCAAGTGATAGTTAGCATCACATGGATTTCGCATATTTATCGTTTGTTTTGGGACATCACGTTACTTCGGAGAACTAATAACGGAAAAATGTCTGATTTTGTTTATCTGACCATCTGCTTGCAACGTGCATGCGGCCAATCATTAGTAACTATTCTATTAGTCTTGCTTATCTGTTATATTTGATAAATAAATTTTTAGAAAAAATACAATTACAGTACTAAATAACGATATATTTTTTTTTTATTAAATAAAGTTACAAGTAAAACTATACTATAATAGTGCACTAATTAGAGGCCTGCCGAAATTGAAAATTTTTTAAACATAGTAAAATTGCGGGTTTGGAATGTTAATAACAGTAAAAAATGCGAGCCGGCAAAAAAATTATTTACTGTATCAGGCCCGTGCAGGCATCTAGCACTATACTAATCTTTACTAATTACTAATTACTAATTATTTAGATAAAATTAATATAAAATACTTTGTAACCAAAAAAAAATTTAAAATTTAAGGTAGATCACAACCTTATAAAAAATAAAGTGAATTACTATTTCTACCATGGATATTTGCCTGCATATAAATCACCTCAATTTTATCACATTATTAAATAAACAAATTTTAAAAACTTGATCGAAGATATCTCGGCAACCAATTAATCAAATTTGATGAAAATTTTTTTATTCAAATTCTAAAGATCTGTAGAATTCGAATAAAAAAAATTTGATCAAATTTGATCAATTGGTTGCTTAGATATATTCAAAGTTTTAGAGAATTTTAAAACGCCTATTACATATAAACTGCGCCAAATTGTTTATATAACTTTGATTGAAAATATTTTAGCATCCAAATTAATCAAATTTATGAAAAATTTTTTTATTTAAATTCTACAGACCTTTAGAATTCGAATAAAAAATTTTTATAGAATTTGATCAATTGGTTGCTGAAATATCTTTGATCAAAGTTTAGAAAATTTTAAAAATATCTATTATATAGAAAGAAATTGTACTAAAATTTTTACAAAACTTTGATTAAATATTATTTAGCAACAAATTGATTAAATTTAATGAAATTTTTTTTATTTGAATTCTATTAATCTGTAGAATTCAAATAAAAAAAATATTTATCAAATTTGATTAATTAGTTACAAAGATATCTTCAATTAAAGTTTTAATAAATTTTAAAAATATATATTATATAAAGTTATACAAAATTAATTAATAGTTTCTCATAATATGTAAATTTAAAAATAATCTGCTTGTTTAGCTTTTAATTTTTTAAATATAAAAATTTTATATATTTATTATTTAGAAAATATCAAAAAAATATATAAATTTTTTTAATTTTTAAAAAAAAATCCTTTAGAAATATTTATATAAATAACTTATAAAATTTTTTTTAAAAATTTATAAAAACTAATTTGATTAAGTTATAAAAAACAACTATTTAATTTTATATAGTTGAAAAAAAATTATATTATACAGTATATTATAAATATATAGTTTCTTTTTATTATTAAAATAGTTTATATTTTTTTTTAACTTAGATAATCTTAACCTTAATTTATTAGTAGAAGATTTATAAAGAAAATTATAATACAAAAATAAGAAAAAAAGCTAATACTCTAAACTACTAATGTATTCTACTCTTGTAACTTTGAATTCACTCAGCTTACCTTATACTACTCAGATATGATCTATTGCAAAAAGTATTTATCTCTTTAAAAGGTATCTTATCTAAATAGAGTAGTTCTTTTAAATTAATAATAGGTTCTTTTATATCTTATTAAGGTCTAGGTTGCTTTTAATCTAATTGAAACTAAATTACAAACTATTAATATTTAGTTCAAGTTAAAAATAAAAATTGTAGATTTGGCAATCTTAGTGTAGTGGTTAGGTTGCTAGACCGCTATGCAAGAGGTCTGAGGTTCAAATCCTACTATCGACAAATTTGAATAATTATCTAAACCTTTGTACTCAACTTATAGTAAACTCTGTTTGTTTCTGAGGTTATAATTCTGTAAATCATATTGTACTAATATCATTCAGATATTAGAAGTGTGTTGAAGTATATAATATTACACAAATAGATCTTAATAGAATCTACAGGCAGAGGACCTGCATAGTAGAAATCCTGAGTTAGTGAAGTAATATAGCTTTTGATAGTTATACTGGCTAACACTTGATTCAGAAAAGAAACTATCATCAAAAGATGCTAATCAAGTTGAGTACATATAAATTTATTCTACATGAAGGATCAGTAACACCAACTTGGCTTAGCAGCTAACTAGATTAGAAGGATCTGCCTTGTGAAATATCTAAAAAGATAGGCACAGAAAACTAGTGAAGAGCTATAGTAGAAACTAGAGTTGTATGAACATCTACAAGGGTCTAAGCTAGTGAATCTATAAAATAGATATAAACTACTCTAGTAGATATACTTCTGAGGTTAACTAGAGCTCTGTAGCTCACAATATATTGGGTATATGTATTCTAAGAGAATCTAAGCTATGCAGAGAATGGATCTATAGGTAAACTAGCTGGCTTAAGCAATTAGTCATAGTAGTGACATTAGTTTGGGGGTTAATGATCAGAGAGTTTAAATAGGTAACTTATAGGTGAGTTGCAGGTATAGTAACATAGTATAAAACTAACAGATAGTCAATTATCTGTATAGTGAACTACTTAAATTAGACAATAATTAAAGTTATATATGTAGCTTGTTGTATACTCATCATGTAACTGTAAAACCTTAGGAAACTATTTATATGATAGTTTCGTAATAACAAACTAATAAAATCTAATTAGCCAAGGAAATAGCCTTAATAACAAAAAAAAATAAAAAAATAAAAATTGTTATATATAATAAAATGTAGCTAATTATATGAAATAAGCTTATAAAAGAAAATCTACTACTAGATTAAAAAATCTTTATAAATAAAAAAGTAAAAAAAAGAAAACAAATACTCTTTTTAATATAAAAAAAAAAAAATATAACAAAATATAAAAATATTATACTATACAAAAACAAGAATGTATATCTCTAATATTAAATATGTCTAAAAGTTAAATTTTAATTAGATTATCTATATAATAGTAATATACATATTTATTGTTTTGTTTAAGTTGTATATCAACAGATAATTTGCCAAATTAGAAAGTAGTATAATCTTGCAGATCCTTTGTTAGGAGTTCACCAAATTCTCTACTTTTTAATTTTCAATAAGAAAAAATCTAAAAGACTTTGAGAGAACTGATAATAGTACTAAAAAATTTTTAAAGAAAGTATATATTTTTTAAAATTTACCATCTACTTGTATTTACTTAGAGTATAGCTAGTACTTATCTTTGGTAAATAAGTAATAAACTCTAAGCTTGTTAGCAAATAGTGTATGAGAACTATTTCTAAATAACAAGTATTGCTTTAATATTGCTATGAGTAATAAACTCTAAACCTATTAGCAAATAGTATATGTAAACTATTTCTAAATAATAGGTGCTATCTTATGCTTTCCTGCTTTGTTTTTTTTTTTTAACCTTTTCAGCAAGTTATGTCAATACTTTATTTGCAATAAATTTTGTATTTGACAAAAATATTAGAATACATATTTACTCACAATATATCTAACTAT
>CAJVPM010002204.1:0-10293 GCA_910592325.1 Scutellospora calospora | reverse complement strand
AAATTATTTTGTATTTTAAATTACAAAAAATATTTGCCATCGAGTTTATATATAATTTTAAAATAGTACACTCTACCCTTAATTTTAGAGTTTGATGCTAGCTCGTATTTGTTGATGAGAGATAAGATAGTCTTCTAGTCTAAAATGGAGCCTACTCCAAGAGTGAGGTCATCTATGTAAGCAGCTATTTTAAAAGTAGATTCTAAGATGTTTATTTCTCTAATGTGTTTTTGAATAGATTAGATTAAGAGATTGATTGCTAAGATATATAGTAAAAGTAAAAGAGGGTCTCCTTGTCTTACTCCTTGTTTAACTTTGAAAGGCTCTGAGAGGTTGTCTGAGTCTAGGATATAAGCTTGTTGAGAGGTAAAAAGTGAGGCTACGGTTTTAATAAATTTGTTTTCAAAGCTCATTTTGTTGAGGACTAGTTGCATGAATTGATGGCTAACTCTGTCAAATGCTTTTTATTGGTCTAAAAAGAGGAGCCAGTATTGCTTAGACTGGTCTAGTTGGTTTCTTAGTACTGTTATGACGTCCAAAGCAGTATCAGAAATAGATCTTCCAGAGACAAATACCTGTTGAGCTGAGTTGATGATTTCATCACATGCAATATTTAATCAGTTCACTAATATCTTCATAAAAATTTTAGTATCACTGTTAACCAGAGAGATTAGTCTCCAGTTGCTAATGTTCTCTAGGTTTTTAGACTTCTTTGAAATAAGTGTGATCAAGTTTATACTTCAAGAGTGTGAGATTAGTCCTGTTAGCAAGATCTGGTTAAAGAGCTTAGTAAGAATTAGGATTAGAGCTTCTTTTAGAGTTTTATAAAACTCATATATGAGCCTATCTGAGCCTAGAGATTTGTTGTTTGGAAGTTTGTCGATTATTAATTTGATTTCTTCCTCTGTTATCTCTTTAATTAAAGTGTTGTTTGCATTTTATGAGATTTTTAGAGTATTATGCAGGAGTTTCTCTGCTACTGGGAGATCAATACTTTCTGATTTGTAGATATTCTCATAGTAGCATTTGATATATGATAAGGTGTTGGCTATGTCTGGAAGGTCGAGATGGTTTGGATTCTTAATTTTTGAGCTGCCAGATATTGTATATCTAATTTTGTATTAAGTGAAAAAGTACTTTGTAGATTTCTCCTCTTCCTCAATCTATTTGGCATTAGATCTAATTTGCCAATTCTCTAAGAGGAGTTGTAATTCATCTTGAAGCTGTACTTTAGTTTCTTCAAGTGCTAGTTGAAGATCTGTAAGTCTATAGTCTCTGACTATTCAGTTGCTTATACCTGTTAGTCTTCTTTACAGAATTTGAATCTTCTTTTCTGGGGGAGAATTTTGTTTAGCTGTTCTAATTATTGATTGGATCATGCATTTATGCAGATCCCATTTATCAAGGTTTTCAATTCTTTGAAGTTCTTTGAGGACTTCATCTCTAGTTTCTAAGTTAGAAAGAGATTTTGGGTTGAATCTCCATAAGGAAGTATATGCAGAGGTTGAGTTGAAACTAATAGTGCATTTGACGAGAAGGTGGTCTGAGTTGCCAAACTATGTTTGTGCTTCTTTTTTTTATAAGCTGTGATTTGAGTCCATAAATATGTAGTCAAGCCTTGTAGCCATTTTGTGATTATTTCTAGTATTTTAATGGAAAGTTAAGAAGAGGTTATTTGTTGAAGTTTCTGCTATGTCAGTGAAATCTATCATTAGGTTCTTGACTAGCTCTTTTGAAGGGTTATTTTGTATTAGTGCTTGGCTTATTCAGTCTCTATGAGGGTTTGATTTACATTGAAATCCCCTGTTATAAGGTTTATATAGTCTTCTTCGATCATTGGAGACTAGCTATTGAAGAAATTAATTCTGTCTCTTAGGTTTGAAGGTGCATATATGTTGGTAACCAAGAAGGTATATTTTTATAAGAGATTTTTGTTTGGATTACTCTGTTATCAAAAGAAGTTCTTGCTTCAATTATTTTGATTTGTTTGTTGCTAGCTAAAATTGCTACTTTTGAAGACCAAAAAGAATCAAAATTCTATTTCTGAGCTAAGAAATTTTCAGAGTTTATGTCGTTAAGGTTTGTTTCTTGAAGTGTAATGATATTTAGATTATAAGATTTTAAGAGAATTAGAGTTTTGTGTGCTTTGGCCTTATTGTTTAGACCTTTTATATTAAGAGTTGTGATTGTAATTTTTTTCATAATTGAATGAGATTGTTTTTTGATTTGTTATTATTGATTATAAAGTAACCTAATGAGAAGAGAAGTCTTGTCCAGAGGTGGTTGCCTCTGTCATTACTATATCATTCTCATGTATTCCTTTCTTATTCTTCCTTTTTTTGTTTTTCTGTATATCTGCTGTTGCAGTTTCACTTTCTAGTTCAGAAAGTTTTGAATTAGAAGATGAGATGTTTATCTTTTGTACTAGATTTGAGTTGTTGTTCTCTATTTTTTCTGTAATATAATCTTGGTTTCTTTTTTCATTAGCCATCTTTGTTGGTGGAATAGAGATTTTTTTCTCAGTTGCTGAGAGTTGCAATTCTTGTCTAGTCTGAACTTGAACATAAGGGTTATCTGAGCTAGGTTCTAGCTGAGTCTCAGAGTGAGTGCGGTTTTTTTCTTTTTGTAATTTTAATTCTTTATAGTGTACATGTAAAGCAATTGCATCTTTTAACTCTTCACAATCTTTTTTTACATAGCCTTCTTTTTTACAGTAATAGCACATTTTTGAAGCTTCTCTTCATTCAGTACTAACTTTGTAATCACCAATATATGTGGTCCTTGAGAGCCTTTTAGAAAGGTCTGGGTTTTCAGTTGTCTTAAATGAGACAATCTACTAGTCCGAACAAACTGAGAGTAGAGGCTTAACTAAAGAAATGATTCCTAAATCTTGGAAGGTTTCTAAGAGGAGTTTATTAGTCTAGTCTTTGTTTCCTAGAGATGTGTTTCTAACCTTAACAGAGAGAAAGCTTCTCTTTAGGTTAATAGAAATGTATCCAAAAATCATTTGCTTGAATATATTAATCTCTTCTGTTATATAGTGCTGCTGTTGAGCTTCATTTTTGAAAACCATTTCTAGGTAGGCTCTTTTACCACTACTAAAATAAGGTTTGGTAGCTAAGAGGTCCTCACCAAGGAAATTTGCTAAAGATAGAATAATATTATTTGTAGATATGTTATTTAGACTTTGGATATTGAAGACCAGAGCATTTTTATTTTTAGAGAGAATCTTGTTTTTGGGAATCTCTTGTTTGTATGTAGCTTTACTACCTCTGAGTTTGGTAAACAGATCTGACTATCATTTAGATTTGAGTTGATCGTAACTGTTAGTTTCAGAGCTATCTGTAAAGTCAAATAGCTTAGTTTTAGTTGTAGTTTCTGTGCTTGGACTGATTAGCTTCCTCATGTGACTTTTGTTTATGTCATAATTCACGTATTGTTTTGTTGTTTCTTTTTCAGGAGAAGAGGTGAAGCTTTCATTATTTTTGTTTGAAGAGGCCTCTACATGGTCTATTTGCTTGTTTTTGCCTTTGTCAAGTATTTCTGCTTCGACTTTGTTTGCCTAGTTGTTGTCTTTTTGCTCAGAAATGATAGTGTTTTTGTTATTTGAGAAACTTAATATGTTTTCTTTGTTTTCATCTTCTGGGTACAAAGAAAGGTCAAAAATTTTCTTGTTGTCTAAGAGCTTAGTTCTTTTGTTTTTGTTAGCACCTATAGTGCTCATGAGTAGTTTTCTCTTTCTAACTTTAGAGACTTTAGCCCTGTTAGTATCTAAGAAGAAATTTTCTGTGTGTTTTTTTGTTATTTTGTTATATTCAGTCTCTCAGCCAGAGGGAACAGGAGAGAGTTTTATAATTTTTTTGACTATTTTTATATAGATCTTTTACTTTTTTAGTAATTTGTTAAGATTTTTTAAGAATCTTAGCTGTACATAAATTGCTCAGAGTTCTAGCAGGATATATGATAATTTAGAGAATGAGATCTCAGAAGAAAAATAGTTAAAAGTACTTAAAGAGATTAAGCCTAAGTCAGTACTAGGTCTATTTGGCATAAGCTATTCATTAATAAAAAAAGCAAGATTAATAGTACAAAAAGTTTTCAAACACCTCACTAATCTTTGTATAAGAAAGGGAGAAATTTCAACTAAATAGAAGTTTATTTAACTTTATTTAATACCTAAAAGAGAAGACTAGAGCTATAATCTATCTAATACTTATTCAATTATCTTAATTGAGACTTTTCACAAAATAGTAGTAAGAGTTTTAACACATAGATTAGACAAAATATTAGTAGACTTTAATATATTAGTAGGTTCTAACTTCACTAGACTCTCAGATAACAGTACAATAAGTCTAATTTACATAATAAACAATTTGCTTGAGGATACAAGACAGAAAAATAATGAGTTATAGATTCTATTCCAAGACATGCAAAAACATTTAACTCAGTAGACTTAGAAATACTTAAAAAAGCTTTAAAAAAAATTAAGCTTCTAGAAAACATAATTAGCTTTATATTAAGCTTGTATGAGAAAAGAAGAATTAAAATGATTACAAGCTTTAGACTAATATAGAAATCAGATGACAATATACTAGCTAACAGACTTAGCTTATAACAAGACCAAAAGATTAGTATACCAACAAGTTATACTAGTATATGCAGATAATACAACCTAGATAGCAAGATTCAAAGATAAGCTGCAGAAGATAGTAAATATCTCAAATGAGTTCTATAAAATAAATGATATTAAAATTAATAGCAAAAAAATCAGAGCTAGTAGTTGTGAATGCTAGGAAAAAAAGAAAAGAAAAGAAGTACCTAGTGATCAAAATAGGAAAAAATCAGGATAAAGTATTTGCAAAAAAAGACAAAAATATAATAAGATATCTGAGTATCTAGATCTCAGGAAAAAAAAAGCAATATCATAACTTAAATATTGTAAGAAATAAAGTAAGCAGAATATGCAAAGCTATAAAATAGAAAAGAGTATTAGCAAGTTAGCTTATCTATCTAAACAATAATATCTTACTGCCAAGTATCAAATACAGATTACAAACATCATTTGTAAGCAAATTAAAATGTGAAAACCTTTAAAGACTAATTTAAACTCTAATAAAGAACAAATAAGAGTTAGCTAAGTCAACAGCAAACTCAATTTGTAATCATATAGGATTTTTAGACATGAAATCAATCTGGCAGAACTAACTTGTTTACTATCTCACAAAGTTTACTCTACGTTTAAACTAGCAAGGACCTCTAAATATAACAACAAGACTAAGAATTAGAGAAGGACTGCTACAAATCAAATACCTATATAGTCCTCTAAATAAGAACTACAAGTTTAGCATGCCAATTCCAAAACATAATCTGGTGATAAGAGTATTATATAAAGTAGCTAAACTAAATATAAAGATCAATAAAACCTTGGAAAACTCTGATACTCTTAATATTAAAAGAACAGAAATATTAAGTTTGCTAGATATAAAAAAGCTCTGATCCTATATAAATTTAGATAAGATGAATCTTTTCATATTAGCACAACTCATAAATAGTACAGAAATTTATCTACTAATCTGAGACTAAGTAAAATATATAAAAAGTAAAAAAATAAGAGGTTATATTCCAAGCTAGTTCAAAAAACTCAAAGAGAGAATACTAAAAGAGAATTGCTCTAAAGAAGTACAAGACTTCTACAAGGTAGATAGCCCTAACAGAGAAGCAATAAAAATCTAATCACAAAACATTTTTAAAGACAAACAGAAAAAGAAATAGGTACTATTTAAAAGAAGAGAAGTATTTCACTTAGAAAAAATAGTAAGGAAAACAGAAAATCTTATAGTAGCCAAATACTGAAGACATATAAATCAATTAGCAGAAGATTTCTTTTTCACTAAGTATAGTTACTGCAATATAGGAAATACTAGTAATAATGAGTGCCTAGTCAGCATCAGATATAAAAAAGGGTTTCAAGCTATTAAGATAAAGAAAAATATTCAAAAAGAAGTAGAATTGAGAGTACCACTATTCGTATATTCTAAGAAGAAGGAACTTGGTATAGTCAATAAAACAAACCAAGAGGTATCAGTTAAAATTATAGCAGGCAATCTCAAAAGCACAATTATACAAAGAGTAGTAGAAAACAAAAGGATTGAGAAAGAGTTAGTAAATGTATTTGAAAGACTAAAAGAGAAAGAAATTATCAGATATTATATAGATAGAGCATTAGCAGAAAGCAGTAGGGAGCAAGAATCAGATAAAATAAAAGCTAGTTGAATAGTTAGAAATGAGAAGGAAATAGGTAGTAATAGTGCTGCTTGCTTTACTAATAGTCATTTTACTAAAAGTTTATTTAGCTGATATCACATAGGGTTAGAGTTAGAGTTTTATTAGTTTTAGGTATATATTTTTAGTAAATTGTTATTTAGTATGATGTTAGCTAAATAAGCTATCGATAAAATGATTATTAGTAAAATGATACAGATCTAGTAGTAATATTAGTTTTAGTTGTAGTATAGAAAACTGGCTTTCATTAACTCATACAGAATTAGAAGCTATATGAGTAGCTCTGCTAACAGTATCTTGCAAATTATAAGTACAGATAGCAAAGTAGCAATAGAAGCTATTAAAAAGTATATAGATACTAACAAGTTATGAAGCTAGTTTAAAATAAAAAACAGAAGCTTATTGAGACAAATAAAAGACTGCTATGTAGTCAAAAGTTTAAATTTGTTATTACAAAAATCAAAAGTCATAGTGGTAACAAATAGAATGAGCATATAAACTATTTGACTAAAGAAGGTATCAAGAATAATAATATACTCAAAATATCTAAAACAATACTAGGAAATATTTGAGCTATATCTAAATAGAAAGACCAAATAATAAACTGCTTACTAAGATCATTTATAAATATAATAACTGCAATAATATATGAAACAAAATAGGCTAAATTAAGTAAAACAGCAGATATAGTAGCTTTAAACTAAGAAAACAACTTGAGTAAAGAGCTAAGTTAGAAGAATATCTAGGAAGCTCTTAAGAAATGATAAAAGAAAAAGTATATCAGCCTAAAAAAAAGCAAAGACCTTATATTTTGTATAAAATGTATTAATAATATCTTACTAATAAAGAATATCTGCTATTTGAGAAACCCTAAACTATACAAGAGCTAAAGATGTATAGCATGTTTTAGAGAAGATAAAATTATACATCATCTAGCAGAATACAAAGTATACCAAAGAATCTGAAAGAACTTAGAAGAGAAAACTCTATATCTAACAATTATTAAAGCATTAACAATGCTAGACCTATCACTTGAAGAAGGTATATTAAGAAAAGCTTTCTATAGTAAAGATTCTAAAGAAAAGATACATATTAGAAAAATACAACTTAGAGGTCTCACAAATAAGAAACAACAAACAGATATTTGTAAGATAGCTCAGTTAAAAAGCAAAGCAAACAGAGTATTAATAAGTTTTATCAAATACTTCTGATCTTACTTTTATGAACAGTTATAAAAATTTAGATACAAAATGATGATTGAATAAGAAAAAGAAAACAATATTACAACTAAGAAAAAAAAAAAAAAAAGACAAGAAGAATAGGAAAAGAAAATAAAAAAAATACAAATCCTTCGAATGAAACAAGAGAATTAAAGAAGGAAAAAGAAATAAGGATACAAAAAAAAGCTTTAAGCAGAGTTAATAGATAAATAAGGTTAGGTGATAAGGAGAGTTAGCTAAGATTTAAAATAAATTAGGTAATTTTGATATAGACTAGTAGCAGCCTCTTGTCAATTAAGAGCTAGAAATTTGTATATACAAATTTAAACTCTTACGAGAGAAATAGTTGTTGTAGCAGATCGTACTTAAGTGCCAAAAGGTAACTAAATAAGTCTAGAATAGTTTTAGAAAAGCAGTTTGTTATAATTAGTATAGCAACTTACTTGTAGCTTAAATTAACTTATTCTTAATAAAATGAAGGACAAGATTACATAAGTTAAAAAAAAAAAAAAAAAAAAAAAAAAGAGAATCTAAAAAAGAAGAAGGTATTAAATTTTATACAGATAGTATATTAGCAGGAAGTAGTAAAAGCTAAACTCAGGTATGATAGGTGCTAAGTAGATAGTTAGAAAGAAGAAAGAATTAGTAGTAAAATTAGTATTAGCTATAATATAGAAAATTAGCTATTATCAACTCATACTGAATTGGAAGCAATCTAAGTAGTATTGCTATTAGCATTATATAAAGTATAAGTACATATATTTTCAGATAGTAAAGTAGCAATAGAAACTATCAAAAGATATACAAGAAATAATAAATTACAAAGTTAGTCAAAACAAAAAACAAAAGCTTATTAAAATAGATCAAAAACTGCTACATAGCTAAAAGTTTAAAGCTATTACCATACAAAGTAAAAGATTATATAGTAGTAGTAATAGATAGAATAATCAAGCAAACTGTCTAGTCAAAGAAAAGTTAAACAAACTTATATGCTCAAAATATCTAAGATAATATTAAATAATTTTATAGTTATATCTAAGTAAAAAGACTAGATAATAAACTATTTACTTAGACCTTTTGTAAATATAATATCTGTAATAATATTGAAATAGAGTAAGTAAGTTTAAGCAAAATAGCAGATATTGTAACTTCAAATCAGAAAATAAATTTTGGTAAAGAGCTAAATTAGAAAAATATATAGAAAATACTTAAAAGTAGCAAGAAAAAAAGTATATAGGTTAAAAAAAAGAGTAGAAGAAAAAACTCTCTTCTGTTTCTTTTAATCGAGAGACTAAATATAACAAAATAACAAAAAAACACATAGAAAATTTCTTTTTAGATACTAACTGAGCTAAAGCCTCTAAAGTTAAAAAGAGAAACTAACTTTAAGCACTATAGATACCAACAAAAACAAAAAAACTAAGCTCTTAAACAATAAAAAAATTTTTGATCTCTCTTTATACTTAGAAGAAGAAAATAAAAAAACTTTATTGAGTATTTCAAATAATAAGAATATCACTACTTCTGAGCAAAAAAACAACAACTAAGCAAATAAAATTAAAGAAGAAATATTTGACAAGAGCAAAAACAAGCAAACAGACCATATAGAAGCCTCTTTAAATAAAAACAACAAAAGCTCTACCTCTTTTTTAGAAAAAGAAATAACAAAGTAATATATGAATTATGATATAAACAAAAGTCATATGAAAGAGCCAATCAGTTTAAACACAAAAATAGTGATCAAAACTAAGCTACTTAATATTACAGGTAACTCTAAAACTAACAGTTAAAATCAACTTAAACATAAATGATAGTTAAACCTGTTTACTAAACTCAGAGGTAGTAAAGCTATATATAAACAAGAGATTTCTAAAAACAAGATTCTCTCTAAAAAAGAAAATACTTTGGTCTTTGATATCCAAAGCCTTAACAATATATCTACAAATAATATTATTTTATCTCTAGCAAACTTTTTTGGTAAAGATCTTTTAGCTACCAAACTATATTTCAGCAAGGGAAAAAGAGCTTACTTAGAAATTGTTTTCAAAAATGAAATCTAATAGTAGTATTATATAACAGAAAAGATCAGTATATTTAAACAAATGATTTTTAAATACATTTCTATTAACTTAAAGAGAAGCTTTCTCTCTGTTAAGGTCAGAAACATATTATTAGGAAACAAAAACCAGACTAATAAACTCTTCTTAAAAATCTTTTAAGATTTTAGAACTATTTCCTCTGTTAAGTCTCTACTCTTTGAAGAAACCTTAGTTTGCTCAGACTAGTGGATTATCTCATTTGAAATAACTAAAAACCCAAATCTTTCTAAAAGACTTCTAAAGACTATATATATTAGTAACTACAAAGTTAGTACTAAGTAGAAAGAAGTACCAAAAATATGCTATTACTATAAAAAAGAAGGTCATATAAAGAAAGATTACAAAGAATTAAAAAATACAATTACTTTATACACATACTACAAAGAATTAAAATTACAAAAAGAAAAAAACCAAATCTACTTTGAAATTCAGCTAGAACATAGTTTGAATAATCTTTATATTCAAGTTCAGACTGAATAAGAATTACAACCTACAATATCTAAAGAGGTAATTTATACTCTATCAACAAAAATAACTAGTAAAAAAAAAAATTCCAAACCAAAATTATACTATAGAAAAAACAGAGAACAACAACTCAGACTTAGTATAAAAGATATATATCTCAAGCTCTAAAAAAAAGTTTAAAAAGAAACTTTCTCAAAAACAATTTATAATATATATTATATTTTACT
>CAJVPM010002203.1:0-10298 GCA_910592325.1 Scutellospora calospora | reverse complement strand
GTAGTCTCGACTTCTTTGTTAAGTTCTGAGTTTTGCATATTTTCTTTATTTTCTTTAAAATTTTTTTCGTTAGTTAGAGAAGACATTTTTTTTTGTTTTTTAATATTTTTTGTTACTAGATATTCTTTGAAGCGTCTTTTCCTTGAAGCAAGGGCAGAAGCCCTTGTCTCGATAAGTTCTTTAGTCTTTTCTTTTCTGTTGTTGGTAGGTATTTTGATAAAAGTTATTTACTCTATCCCAGAACTTATGTGTTCAGGAAAGAGTGTACGTCGATCTAACTTTAAATTTTTGTCCTGGTAGCTATCATAAATATCTGTCTTTAGAGTTGGTGATCAACTACTTAATTTTTTAGATCATAATTTTAATTTGTATTAAATTTGCTTATTAGTTCTAGAGAATATGGTAACTTGTATAAAATTTTTATATAAAACTTCAATGAGAAAATTGCTAATATTTAATGCATATTGAAAATTCTATAGCCTTAACATTCTTAAAAAAAACACAATAAAAAAATTATACGTTTTTTTTTTTTAGAATTAGATCTACTAATGTTTTGGACTTCACTTTTTGCATTTAGCCTTAGAGTTTAATCAATAAATTTTTAATACAACAAAAATGCAATAACCAAACTTTGAAGAGAAAAAAAAATGATTATCAAATCTGTAATGCTTATCTAAAACCAGAAAATGTTATTTGCAAGTCAAGATTCACACTTTTTTTTTTCTTTGTGTATGATTATATACTATCAAATAATGCTCATACATGTTATTTTGAGTTTTACAGTAAACAATAAAATGTATATACCTGTAAAGAAAATAAATATATAAATAAAAAGGTCAGTTTAATTATAACACACTTACAAAGTTGTACTTAATAAAAAATGCTAATCGCAAATATCCATATTTCAAAAGGGTCAAAAACACTTCATAGCTGGTATGCATATCCAATACTATATGAAATGACCATTAAAGAGTTTTTTGATAAACTCATTATAGGTGAAATATCTCCAAAGTGCAATATTTCCGTAGGCTCCTCTGAAACAATTGATCATATTGAATTAAGCCAAACGTTAGATACAGGTGCAACAACCATTCAAGCTAGTCCTCATTGTAAAATAATAAAGTCAACTAAAGTATTTGGTTTAAATATACACAATCATTTTAAAACTAGTGACATTATAACCTTTCATTTAGCACCGTATCAAAATGCATTAGAAATTCTTATGCAAACTCAAAAAAAATTTTTTTTGTCAAGCCCCTTGCAATATAAAAGATTAAACAATAAACAAGAGTTATATAATGATATAATCGAATGAATTCATCAAAACGGCAAGGGGTGGTCTTCAATTGAGAATGCTAATGCATAAGGAAAAAAATTCATTAGTTGTTTATATGATGCAATTTGGTATATTGATATGCATGATCACTTAAAACTTAAGGAACGTTGCTATTATATTCCAGAGCTATTTACAGGTTTTTTGACTACACTAACTCAGAATCATATAAGGAATCTTAGAAACCTTTTAACGCAATAGAATTAAATCTTCATTATCAAGCACTCGCATCACACTCTACATCACAGTAGATACTAAAACCATAATTTGATTGGCTTTGTGAGCCCTATAATATCTTGATTACTGTCATTTTAAATTATGTTAGCTTTCTAAAATAGCAAAATAAAATTACAACAAAAAACCATATATTAATAACCTCAGTTCGAAGCATAGAACAGGCTATAACAATTAAAATTCACAAAGCCAATACCTACATAATACCAAATGACAAAATCAAATATAATCGATTAGAAAATATACTCAAGAATTTACTTCTCTGGATACTAATTGATATTGAAAACTATCTACCAACAGATCCTGTGTAAGTATAAAACTAAAAATGATAATTGTTAATAATTAATATAGCACTATCATATATATGTTAGGTTAGAATTGAGTGCTAGAGTTGTTAATAAAAGGGTATATGTATACTTGCTAACCAAACTAAAATAAAAAATCATAAACATAATAAAAATTGTTCCAAAATCCCAAGTTCTAAACTCTAGAGGTTTTGTCAGCAAGTATACAGTAGGTATATGGAAATAGACTAGAAAAACTACTATTTAACATTTTCAAACTTTAATTTTTCTAGACTATTCTCCATGTGTGGGTTTAGAAAGATTATATTTTCAAAGAGATCCTAAATTTCAACATCTGCTAATTTCAGCATCTGTTAGGATAAATAATTAATCTTATAACTCTTTTAGTTCAAGAATGTATTATATATAGGGATTATCTCGAGCATTTACCTTTAAACTTAGTGAATTTCAATTTAACTCTGGAAATAATATATATAATGCAGTTTCAATTTGAAAGATCGATGAAAGTGCTGATGAAACCAAGATGATGCAACAAAACACTAATATAGTTAATAAACTTCAAGCCTATTCTCTTCATTATCACACCTGTACAATGAGAAAAAGTTATTTTCGTACTTGTGACTTACTTTTACTAAAAGTTAAACCTGCAGTACTTCGTACTATTTATCGTATGTTAACTAGGGATTCTTCGGCATCAGAATTTGTAAATGAAGCCAAAATAGATGAAAGAATTAGACTAGCTCTTGAATTAGGTGATCTTGAAGTTACAATTAATTTACGTGAGCACAATCCTGGGAGACCAAGTAAATTTGATGTTTTTTGGGAAATTGTGGCTAACTTTCTTTCAAAAAAAGTAGTGGAATTTGTAACTGTAGTCGATGAACATTGACATGACACAATTATCCACTTAGCAACAGCAATTTCAATTAATGATTTATTAAATCAAATCAAGAATAAATGTTTCCAAAATACACTAATTCCAAGTATACAATGGCTTCATTTACAATTATGGTCTAAAAACCCAACACGACTTAATAGTTTGCAATATACTAGACGTCTACCTTTAAAATTTATAGTACAAGCAGTATTACCTATTAATTGAACTTTTAGATACCAACTAATTGATTTTAATTAATCGATTAGTTGGTATCTAAAAGTTCAATCAGGCCTAGGTCAAAATCCTAAAAGGATTTCGACCTAGACACAGTTCAATCAATTAATTGCTAACAATTAATCATTTGAAAATTTTTTGATAATTTGTAACACTAGATACAAGTTCGGCAGCTTCGTGTCTATTATTCTGATGCACATTATGCTTCAGCATTATTTAGGTATAAAAAGAAATTTGCTACAAAATTTCATGAAATTACAACATTAGTATTTTTAGATAACAAACATAGATGTAAAGTTGGAGAACCCAGGTATCCAGTTGCTGCTATAGAGAGAGGTAAGCAAGTTGTAGTTAGTAAAGAATCAACATTGATGGTTAGAGATCATGACTATACAAAGTCTGGAATAATACCAAGTGTTATAATGATATATGATATTCTGAAGTCAGTTGATAGTGATTTTTATGCAGGAGACGTTCATATTAGATTAAAAGATGCTATTTTTCAACCTTCCTCACCAATATGCCATGTAGTTGAATTATACAATATCCTTATAAAAAAAAATATTACCAATAAACCTGTCTTATGTCTTTATACAGATGGTAGCTCAAACTATTATTGTATATTTATTAGTGTGTAACTGTTATATATTTGCTTATTTCTAGCTTTAGATCTAGACTATTTCGTTGCTGTAAGAACACCACCTCAACACTCTTGGAAAAATCCAGTAGAACGCATAATATCTATCTTAAATCTTAGGCTTCAATGTATTGGTTTAATGAGAGGTAAAATGAGTGATAATTTAGAAAAATTAATCAGTAAAGCAAATACAATGAAAGCAATTCGATATTTGGCAGAAAATAATCCTACCTTGAAAGATGCCTTTATCGAAAGTATCCAACAACCAATTTACCTAATCTGTAGCATTTTTGAACATCAATCCTTAAAGGAAGTACCTTTTGAAACCTTTGATGCAGCAACTGAAAATGAAATAATAGAATTATGGGAAACAATTTACCTAATTGACGATAATGTATCTCAACAAGATCATTTAACAGAAAGTATTACAAAAAGAGTAAATAAAATGCTTTTTATGTATAATTAACATAATGTAGTGGTTAATAATAAAGTTAACTGATGTTGAAAATTGAAATAATTTTCATTTTCTCTTTTTTTTTTTTTTTTTTTTTTTTTTCTTGTTATATAAATGTGTGCTGCCAAGGAAAACCTGCTATTAGACTTTTATATTTATAAGTTACTAGACACAATCTTTAAAAAATCAAACAAAATGAGTCTGGTAAGTAATAAACTTGAAACCTCAATAACAGGTTTCCTTTGGCAATACTTATATATAGGGTTTTAGTATGGTTATATGATCATATAGAAATCCTAATTTTCATCATCAGCCACAGCACATAATATGAATAATATTAATATTTGCCTTTTTGTAGCTACAGTTGAAAGAATTCATGAAATGAAACATATACAACTTGCTTACCACTTCAGTGTTCTCGGGAGAAATTTGAACGTTCCAACTCCTGGCGAAGACCTTTATTATAAATCATTCGAAAAATTATATAACACTACTACAACAGAGGAATATAGGCTCTCACTTAAAGATGCTAAATTACGAACTATCAAGTCAGGTAATGCTAATATTAATTAAAATTTTTTTGTTAATGTTGAAATTTGTCTAAATGTCTTAATATCTAAATTAAATTCCATTTATTTTTTAATAATAATTTTTATAAATAACAATGTCAAAATTGTCTATATTCAACTTGTCTAAATGTCAATATAATTTTGACTAACAATACTAGGTAAAACAAAAGCTACTATGAAACATACCATGCTATTCAGCTCCTCTTCTATATGTGCAAAAAATGTTAGAATCATTGTTGTTTGTGCTGAATATGAGAAACTACGTCTGTTATTTAGCGCAAAAAAATTACAATTAAAAAAACACAAGTTGTTAGAATCTTTTCTTGATACTATTTTATACACATGCAGAATGTCATTTCATAATACTTGTGATCTCGCTTCTACCAAATCAATCAATCTTGCTGAAAGTAATGAAAGTAATGATCACCAGAATAACAGCCTAAATAACAACCAACCAAGTGATGATTGACAAAATGATGACCAATTATATGATAACCTACTAAGCAATGATACTGCTACTAACGATATAATTGCTAGATCTAATTGCCCTTACATAGTTAGTAATGAAGAGGACCTAAATAATGAGGAGGAGATTAATGAAGAGGATGAAGAGGATATTAATGAAGAGGATGAAAAGGATATTAATGAAGAGGATGAAGAGGATATTAATAAAGAGGAGGATGAGGATATTAATGGAGAAATATCTAATGTTAGATCAAAAGAAATTTCTACAGAAGATCCTATCTATAAGCTTTTCTAGCAAGTCTTCATAAATGATTCGTAGAGTTGTGCTTCACCAATCGAAAAGCCTTACTATTCAGCTGGAATATTTCCTGTAGTGTATTTTTTAGAAATGTAACAAAAACATCAAATAATGAACGGCTATTGTGTATTGAGTGCAGTGGAAAGGCATTACCAAAAAAACAGTATAAATGGAGTCCAAGTGCTAATAAAAAAGAGAAACAGCGCAGAACCAGGTAATATATAAATTACTTATAGGCTTTTATTTTTATTAATATCTTTATAAATAAATCAGTTATACATAAATAAATCAGTTATGCAAGCTTTTGCTAAAGTTGTTACTTTCGTTAAAATTAAAGTTTAATTTTACTAATTTCATATGTTATGAAATGATGTGATTTGATTAGCCATCTACTTGCTGTGGCATAAAAAAAAATTTAGAACTTTTCAATTTTCGGACCCAGCTGGATATGAAAATCAGTTAATTTTATTTGTATCGCCTTAGTTCATATTTGAGAATTAAGTAAGAAATTTAAATTATTATGGTTCTAGAAGTTCTAGGACATGATACTATTAAACATAATGCTTGTGCCAAGCACAGGCACTATGTTTAATAGTATTATGTCTGATACTTTCAGAACCCTAAACTCATCCTTCTGAATGCTTTCTCAATGTTACTATATTCATCTTGTATTTTTTTTGATATTCTGCTGTTTTGGCATACTGTATCTGGTGAGAACTCTCCAAATAGTACTACAAGGGTTTAGTTATTCCCCCCTTCCTACAAGAAAACTCCTTGTGTTGACACTTTGATATCATACATTTGGCTGTTTTTCATTCTTTTTTCCATTCAAGTTTTTTAAAAAAATCTCACATCTCACTAACATTACTTCACTTGCTAATAGTACTAATATTATCATTATCATTATTATGATCATCATCTTGATCATTATCATTATCATTATCATGGTCATTATCGTAGTCATTATCATAGTCATTATCGTAGTCATTATTGTAGTCATTATTTTAGTTATTATCATAGTCATTATCGTGGTTATTATATTGGTCATTATTAAATTCCTCCAAACACATGGACAAAGAACTCATTTTTATTTTAAAAATAATTTTTGTATCATCATAGTAATAATTTTTGTATCATCATAGTTAATAATCTTACCTTATATATATGCTACAATAGACTTTTAAATTAGTATTAGACTATGCATAATCTGTCATACAAGCAAAGTTTATGGGTTAGATTTATAAAAAATAAATTAATAAAAAAAATATTAATAAATTAAATAAATTTTAAATAAATAAATAAATAAATAAAAAAAAAAAAAAAAAAAAACCTATTTGAACTCGAATAAGTTCATGAACTTCGAACTGAACTCAAACTGAATATAACTTCATATTTGAGTCTGGTTTGGATTTAGACTTCAACTGTTCAGGTTTGAGTTCAGGTTCAGAATTGCACAAATGTTATAGTTCGAGTTCAGTTTGAGTTCAGAAGTTTGACAAAACCTAAACAACCTGAACTGAACCTAGAAGCCCTAAAGTAACCTCTCCTATAGTTATTATTGAAACAATAATAATTAGGAACTACAAGAATTTGATCATTCAGAAGGTGAATATATAATCACTACAAACAAAAGAAAAAAAGACAAAAAAAAAGTAGCTACACAAAAACAAGAAGAAATGAGGACTGCTCCTTATAAGAAAAAACTTGTAATGAGAGCCAAAACATACAGATCTAGAATCCTACCTCAAATTAACACTTATGCTTAAAAACTTAAAGATAAAAATTAGAACTCTTAATGTTAATGAACTGAACAATCAACAAAAACAAAGAAATACTTTTACACTACTTAAATTTTATAATTTAGATATTATAATACTTTAAGAGACAAATCTCAACAACAAAGATACACAAACTTTTTTACAACAACAATAGACTTTTGACTCAATATGGTCAAACAAAATAGCTATATTAGCAGGCAACAAAAATATAACCTTCTAAAACTCTAAAATAGAAGCAAATAGCAGAATTATAATCACAAACTTTAGCTATAAAGATTTAACTTTCTAGCTCACAAATATCTATGCACCTTCTAGTCAAAGTGAATAATCAATTTTTTTTAGCAACTAGTCCTCTCAAATAAAAGAAAACATGATAAATATCATTACAGAGAACTTTAATACCAACATATATTCTGAATATGATAGAATTAGTGAATCTTTACTACAGAATGATCTAACAAAAGCTTTGCTTAAAAATCTTATAAAAAACTTTATCAACTTCTCAGAGTTTGCAACTAACAAACTATTCCATACCTTTTTTCAGAAAACAAGAGAAAATAAAATGATAACAACTTACTTAGACTATATTTTTATAGACGAAAACTATGCTTACTCTATTTAATAAACTAATACTAAATATAGCAACTCTGACTACTTTCTTGTAGAATGTATGTTAAAGTTTATATCAAGTATAAACAAGTCACTTTTGTAGAAATTTGATAAAAACTACTTCTATAACAAAAAACTAAAAAAAGAAATAATAGAAGAAAAACAAGAAAATGAGAATGCAAATAATTAGGATTTATACAAAATATGCATCCAATCAATTATCAAGGCTTTCAAAAAACTAAAACCTCCAGAAAGTAAAATATCAATACTTAACAAACAAATCACTCAGATAAATAAAAAACTTGTTGAAAATTCTATGAATAAATATCTTTTTGCTCAAGCAGACAATCTTAACTCTAAACTACAAGAAAAACTAATTCTTTTAGCAGAAAAATGGTAACTTCACTCTAAAACAAAATGAATAGAGCAAGGAGAAAAATTGACAAAATATTTTTTTTCAAAATATAAATCTAGAAAATCTCACTTAGCTCTTAGTGAAATTAAAGATCTTTTGAATACAGCTCAGAACAAGAATAGTATTCTTTCTTATATAAGAGAAAAATACTCAAAAATCTACAAAAAAGAAGAGATTAATTTGGTTGCTATTAATGAAATTATTAAAAAAACTCTACAAGTTACAGGACTACAAAACTCCTTACTAATACAAGAAATCTCTTTTGAAGAAATAAGAAATATGATCAGAAGCCTTCTGAATAACAAATCACCTAGTTCTAATAGTTTTACTTATAAGTTCTATAAGCTTACAGAGAAAGTGATCACACTTCTACTACATAATCTTTTTAATCAAATACTACTTTCAGAACTTTTGTCTAAATCCTAGTGTAAAAATTTAATTATATTTTAGAAAATCTAAACAATTAGAAACTAATTTCTTTAGTAAATAGCGATGCTAAAATTTTTATACAAATTTTAGCAAACAGACTAAATACAATATACTAAGAAGTAATCTCTCTATAACAACAAGGCTTTGTAAAAAACAGATCAATATCTAGTACTCCTACTGAACTGAACTGAACTGAACTTCTATCAAGTTCAAGTTCAGTCTAAAAATCGAACTAAACCTGAACTCAAACAAAGATTGAAAATATGTTCAGGTTCAGGTTCAGGTCCAATTTTTTTTATTGTGTTCAGTTTAGTTTGAGTTCGGTCCGAAAGCTTATGAACATGTTCAAGTTTGATAGGATTTCTAGTTAACTAAATATTTTACTAAGTTTAGTTAACTAATTAGTTAACTAAACTTAGTAATAATAGTTAGATAACTATTTTACTAAGTTTAGTTGACTAATTAGTTAACTAAACTTAGCCAAGTAGTTAACTAAAGTTGATCTCAAATAGGTTTTAATTTATATATATATTTTTTTATATTTTTTTTATATTTTTTTATATATTTTTTTATATTTTATATATATATATTAATAATTTAATTATTTATTATTACAGTATCTATAATTTTATTATTTATTTTATTTTATCTTAGGATCATTAACAATATACCAGTAATACAGTAAACTTTAATTCATAAAATGGCAAATGAAAGTAAATAGTAGAACTATAAATAACATAATATGCAAACAAACATATAAATTTTTGTCTTGAAAAAGATCTTTACAGAATATGATAATTACTATAGTAATCACTATATTCTTAAAGTCTTTTTCAAGACAATACTCAAATAGTAGATGGACTTTATATATTATTTATTAGATAAAAAATATTACAGTTTTTAAAGTTGAACCTTGTTACAAATTCCTAACTTTTCTTTCAATAGCCCTTGCATCCATAACTTAAAGCATTGTACTGCTCTTATAGTTTTAGATACTAAACTAGACCTCTTGTTTATAATCATATTTTTGCCTGAGGAAAAGTTACGTTCAGAAATAACAGAAGATGCTAAGATAGCCAAGTAGTCTCTAGCCATACATGCAAGGCAAAAAAATTGTGTTTGGTATGCCTAAATACATAGTAATATTTAATAAACAGAATATATGTAATTTTTGCTTACAAAATAGCTCTTCAGAACTATATTTCATATAGTCCTGAAGGGTCATTTTGTTAGCAAAAATCCCATATATTACTATTATTACCTTAAATATTTAATATATTATTAGTAGAATATATAGAATTTTGCTACTAAATAGCCTTTTGGGACTATGTTTATATAGTTCTGAAGGGCTATCTTGTTATCAAAAATCTATATATTACTATTATTACCTTCTACTATGCCATCAAATCTATTTCTTTATTTGCAGGTTTCTCTGAGATATAGCATTCAACTTCATCAAAGCCTTCATCATCCTCTTCAAATCTGCATCCAGAATTGATCGTATAATTAATCCTATAGTATTGTTAGTACGTATATTGTTATTAGATATAATAGTTGGTATATACTCTGTTTCAAAAAGATTACGTATTCTAAAAAGCAAATTTGTTATGAATAGAAGATAAATTAAAATAAATTAATTAATTAAATTAACTGTTATAAAT
>CAJVPM010002202.1:0-10300 GCA_910592325.1 Scutellospora calospora | reverse complement strand
CTATAGGGTACGCTATAAAAATAGTCTGGCCTTTACTTTTCTAAAATTAGGAACTGGTACTCTATAAAAATAGTCCGTTTTATATAAAGGTTTAAATTATTAAATATATATCTACTCAGGTATTTTAATTAGTGAAAAACAGCGAAAAATAATTTTCGGGTTTGGGTCAAAATCCTAAAGATCAAAATCCCAAAGGTACTAAATTTTAATACACTAAATCCTAAAAGAACAAAATCCCAAAAGTATAATATCCTAAAAAATTAAATCCTAAAAAAAAAAAAAATTCAAAAAATTATAATATTATAATTTTTTGAAAATTTTTTTTTTTAGGATTTAATTTTTTAGGATATTATACTTTTGGGATTTTGTTCTTTTAGTATTTAGTGTATTAAAATTTAGTACCTTTGGGATTTTGATCTTAGGATTTTGACCCAAACCCAAAATAATTTTCTCTAATTAAAAACTGATCTTCCGATTCATTGATTTAGCTATGATTGAGGTGCTTGAGAACACCCTAAATCTACCCGGTAGCCATAATCATTACCCGGGTACAAACACTTTATTTGTACGTAGAATCATGATACGTACTGTATAGTCCTGTAAAATTTTATTCTAATTAGGGCTATACATCTACGTATTTTAAAATTCATGAAGTTTTGATTTACATTGTATAACGCTGCATGTTAGCGAAAAAAGTTATATTTAAAGAACGTTACAGTATACTGATATAGTTGTGATCGATTGAATGATAGTGGTTATTTGTAAATTTTTTGCTTATGTCCGCCTTATCCTATTCCCGGAACCCACCTGGAATTTTTTTTCTTGCCTATTGTCTGGACTTAAGTTTCTCTGGAAATTAAAGCTAACTTTTGGACGCATCGTTAGGTCCGTTATTTAAGTTCTTTGTCTAATCAGAATAAACATCTCTGATTTGGATAGCTGAGTTTATCTAGATTTAAGAATTAATTCAGATCTCGGATTACGGATCGAAACACTAGGGTAAATTACGTGAAAAATCATTATTTTATTAACATTAGGGTTAGGGCCATCGTTTGTTGACGTTCGTTGGCGTTTCGTTTTTTATTACAGTCTCGTCTGTTGATATTAACATCTCTTGTGCTTATTGTTATTAGTATTTAGGTCATGAGAGGTTGTCGCTTAGTAGTTATCGTTTGACGTTGGCCGTCGTTGGTGCAGTTGTTGTGATTTCATAATACTGTATATATACCTGGATAATTTGCGATTATTGAATTTTTTACTCCTTTCGGACCCATATCAAAATATTAAAATTGTTTCTTATTAAAATTATTTATAAGATTAAGAACATTATTTAATTTATTTTTCTTTATTTTATTTTACACTTTATTATACACTAACATATCACCATTTAATTTGCACCAAAAGAATATGTGAAAAGTAATATGAGCGAGGTAAAATTATGTGATTTTAGTATGATTTAGTTTGATCACACTAAATCGCTGTAGGGTTGAGGGCACGATGTCCAAGGCATGCCTCAGGGGCACGCCCAAGGAGGCATGCCTAGGGCATGCCCTTTGGCTAAAAGGCATGCCCCTGCTCTTTTATATAGAAAACCTTACGTATAAAGTTTCGTTAATTTGATTGGTCAATTATTATAGTTGATTTGATATAATCAATTATGATATCTAGAGAGGGCTCACAGAGAGGGCATGCCCAGGGCACAGAGAGGCATGCCCTCCTAGGCATGCCCAAAAAATTTTCCGTGCCCCCAACCCTACACTGCTGCAAAGAAAAACATAATACGAGCAAGCTGACTAAACCACGTGGTTGAAATCACTTGACAAATGTTACACAATACGTGATTTTTATGCTGCGCAAATTTTGGGAAAAATAGAATATAAACACGATTTGATTTACCATAGGTGAATTACAATTTATTCTTTTGGTACGTACGACAGTTAAGGATCATTCAACTATACAACATTTCTGTTCGACTAGATTCTTCATAATATATGCATGTATAATTATAAATTACATAAGTTCTCTTTTCGGTAATGTAAATTTAGTTTTTAGATTACAGCATAAGAAAGAATCAAATTCGTATCATAGTCTCTAGTTATTTTCGGAAACAATGCCATCAAACCTTTCTGCTACATTATTGGCAGATATCTCTCAATTATATATTGATGCAGATGATTATAACGTCATTATTACGGCCGGGCAAGGCAATGATGTTAAGGTTTTTAAAGCTCACACGGTGATTTTACGATCGAGATCTTCTTATTTTCGGGTTGCATTATCATCTAACTGGGCCAAGAAAATTCCAACACATCATAATCGCGGATTTGACTCACAATGTGACGCATTATATTTTAACAAACCTAATATTTCACCAAAAGTATTTGACATTATCTTAAAGTATGTTCAATTTGCAAAAAAATATATAATACTTTTTTAGAGAATAATTATTAACATTAAATCATAAATTTAAAAGATATATCTATACTGGGATGTGTTCTCTCGAAGAAAATAATATACTTCTTGATATATTGGTTGCTTCAGATGAATTTGGACTCTTTGAATTAGTTAATTATGTACAAGAATATATTATTTCTGACGAAACCGGGTGGTTGCACAAAAATTTAGTCAAAGTCTTTAAAGTTGCATTAAGGCATGATGACTTTAATCTACTTCGGGAGCATTGCGGAGAACTTATCAGTCAACAACCTGAATTACTTTTTAATTCAAATGATTTTGCTACTTTGGAAAAATCTTGCATGATATTTACCTTAAAAAGAGATGACATCGCTATGAATGAAATTGATATTTGGGACCATGTAATTACATGGGGAATAGAACAACATCCACAACTTAATCCTGATATCTCAACCTGGACTCGTCAAAATTATGATACATTACATGTAAGATTAAAGGAACTTTTACCATTGATTCGATATTTCGATATACCTGAGGATAAATTTTATGATAAAATTTGGCCGTTCAAAAAATTTCTTCCAAGGAATCTTAAACAATCATTGACAAGGTTTTACATCGTGCCGGGAATTAAGCCACCATCATGCGCTTTACCGCCAAGAATTGCACAGTATTCGCCAAAATCTAAAATAGGATTTAATGGATTACACGCGGCTCTTATTGCTAATTGGATTAATCGTGAAGATAACGAAATACCAACCACAAGCTCAAACATATCACATGAATTTAAACTTTTACTTCGTGGTAGTAAAGACGGTAAAAGTGTAGTAAATTTTCATGAACTTTGCGATTTTAAAGGAGCCACGTTAATTTTGATTAAAGTTATGGGAACAGGAGAACTTATTGGCGGTTATAATCCAAATTCTTGGACATCATCGGATAGATATATTCGAACTACTGAAAGTTTTATATTCTCACTTGGAAATAATACACAGGATTCAAGTAATCATATTTTAGGTAGGGTCAGGTTTGCAGAGTTCGCGATAAGAGATTCATCAACAGTTAACACTTCCATCGGATTTGGAAACGATCTTTGGTGGTTCGAAGGAAAATGTATGCATTCTAATTACAGCAAAAAAATACTTGATACGCGACAATTTTTTTCTATGGAAGATTATGAAGTATTTCAAGTTGTTAAGAAGGAATAGTTTATTGCAATATGGACGATTCATTTTATTCACTGAATTGAAATACTCGCCTTTTAGATATATTTAGATAAATTTTATTAATAAGTTTAATGCTTAATATTAATAGTAAATGATTATACAGTATATGTAGTATTCTAGGGTGTATCGATCAGTTGACAGTTACATCAATAATTTTTTCGTATAACTCATTCATGTGCCAAAAAAGAAAAAGTAACATTAGATTTAGGTTTTTTTTTAGAAAGTTTGCAGTATGCCTCGCAGGTTACATAGATAAAATTTTATTTGTGCATTATAACGATAATCATGGTAACAACTCTTGAACTGTTTTGTATTCATTTCGAAGAAATATAATCTCACATATAAAATACTCTTTTTTTTATAATAATAATTACATTTAGATCTATCAATTTTCTTATTTTTTTCCCTTTAAAATGGGATTAACTTACATTACTTTTTTTTTTTTTTAAGTTGATCGTGACGGATAAAAATGCTCGTTAGTTAGAAACACGATTTATATTATCGTTATATTTTAAAGATTTTGACAGAGTTCAGCCTCATCCCTTTAAAGTAAAACAAAAAATAAATAAACAAAAGGGTTTTTCCCTTTTTGAATTTAATAATTGTCCTTACTCGCGACCCTATTATTTGATAGGCTTCTCACATGATCGTATGTCATAATATTTTTCGTTATGCAAAATAGTAATGTATGACAACTCATAATCTAATTTAGAACACCAATAAAACCATCATCTTTACATGTGATACACAATAATTAAGTACAATTAAGTACGGATAACCAAATTTAGATTTTTTCATAATAAATATCGCGAGAACTGTTATTTATATTGGTGTAAAAATTTCATGTACTATAGTGAACCTATGATATTAAACCATTCAATTTACTTAATATTTCCTTAATTTTTCAGGAATTGGATTCCATAATCATGGTTTCGTTCCAATAATGTTTCGAAACTCTCCTAAACATTCCTTTAGTTTTTTCATAATAACAAATTTCATCTCTTCAATAGAAATCATTGATTTTTGCGAGTTTCATTCAATCAAAATCATTGGCTTTTGATGTCATTAATAAATATCAATTCCTTTGGTCTACTTAAATTGCTAATATATAATAGAAAATTACTTACAAAAAATGGAGACGAACTCGAGAAATAGTAGTAGTTCTTCGTCGGATGATTTTAATTCTATAAATTCTAATAGAACATCATCTTCATCAAAATCATCATTATTTGATGATATAGAAATTAAACAACATCTTAATATTTATGGTTCATGTAAAGAATGTAAAACACCTAAAACTAGTGCTGAATGGTGTAGAAAATGCAATTCGGACCGGTTTCGTGAAAGTTTTGGTATTTGGAGTAGCGGAAATAAGGACATTGATAATTTCATTTCGTCTACTCAATTGACAGCAATTGGTTGTTCTCAAATTCTTGAGTGGATCCCTTGGGAAAGATTCACGAAAATTAAACATATTGGTTTAGGACGCTTTGGTTCTACTTATTCTGCTTCGTGGATAGAAGGTTATATTACCCATTGGAACAGTAAGAGAAGAATTTGGGGGCGTTGCGATTCTGGAACAAAATTTATTATAAAAATTATTCAAAATTCCTCAAATAATATTCCTGATTTTATTAATGAGGTACAGTAAAAATTATTGTTTGTAGTCTCATAATATATATGGCGTAGAAACTATTTCGGCCTGGTCGAAAGTAAACTTCAATATTACAGCTATTTTCATGAATTTTGTAACAAACAAAATTTGTGCTTTACTTGAAATACTTTTGGTCTTATCCTACGAATTACCTCACTGTTTTCAGTGAAGCTAGTGACGTAATTTCCAAAGAGTCGTATTTCGGTTAAAAGTTTAATTTTGTCCCAAAATTTATGAGAATAGCTGTAAATTCACAAAATATTTCGACATATCATATCAAAATCCCGTGCTGAAATATTTAATATTGTAACTTCGGATAAATCGAAATAGTTATGTCATGTATAGTCCGTAGTTTCTATTATATTTTTATACCAACATAAGTTTTTCATTTATTTTATTTTAGTTAATATCTCATAAAAATGGTCGGAGTGGATTAATAAGATGTTATGGAATCACTCAGCACCCTCTCACAAGAGATTACGCTTTAGTAATTCGTTGCCTAGAAAGTGATTTTAGGAGCTATTTATACAAAGAAGTACCTTTTCCAGAACACGATTGGAAAGCAAAATTAGAAATAATTGCTGATATTGCTTTGATTCTTCATCGCATTCATGAGTCAGATTCAATTCATAGAAATCTTCATACTGGAAGTATATTAAGACAGATGAATTCAATAATAATTACTGACCTGAACATGACTAACATGGGTGATGATTCTCCAACAATATCACATTCTAATGGCGTATATGGTGTGCTTCCTTACGTCGCTCCAGAAATATTACGAGGAGGACCAATAAGAAAGTCTTCTGATATTTACAGTTTAGGTATAATTTTGTGGGAAATTGCAACACAACGACCACCTTTTGAACTTACTGCACATAATAAACTTTTGGCTCAAAGAATTTGTTGTGGACTTAGACCACATATTGATCCAAATATGCCAAAATCTTTGGCCAAATTAATTAAAAGATGTTGGGATGCGAATATAGAAAACCGCCCTGAGGCTGAAGAAGTTTATATTTGGGTGCAATGGTGGTTGGACCTATGTAATGATTCTACATCAGACATTGCCGCTGAATTTAATATTGCAGATCAAGAAGGAAAATTAAAAGATGGTCTATCATGGATACATCCAGAAGCTATTTATACAACGCGACATTTCGAATTCCAAAGTTTACCAGAACCTGAAAATTTTTCACCCGAAACTTTCCATAACACGGTTGCTTTTTGTGCAAGAATTCGTATGTAATCATTTTTAACTAGTTTATTATTTTTATTGCCTACATTATATTTACATAAAATTTCTCCTTTGTAGACCATTCGGACGATTTTGATTGTCATTTGGATGCTGAAATTACTGATATTTTCGGTTGGTAATCTTTCAATAATCTATTGAAATTAAACATAATATTGACAATCAATAATTCTTGTCTCTTTAAATAGCCTTTAATTTACAATTCTCTCGTCGGCCATCAACTTTTCTTGACGGATCAAGTTCTTCTACCCCAATCAATGCTTCGAAAGAATCACTACTATATCGTATGCCTGGCGCTTATATAGGTGCTTAAAAATTACTGTTTTACTGATTATTATACAAAAAAAAAAAAAAAAAAAGGTTGATTTAACGTCATTTTAACATATTTTCCTTTGATATTCTAATAAACAGGTAGCGTTTCAGATGGTATTGAAACTTGGAAAGGTAATTAAAATTGTCGTTATCTTATCTCTTATCTAATTATATAGAAAACTTACTAATATTTTTATATTTTTTTTAGACATAGAAAGCTATACTCATCATTTAATAATGTACCTTATACCTTACGCGCTTTCATTAATCTTTCCGACACTTACACCATTATACAAATCCTTACCACATTATTTTAGAATAAGTTTACTATCAATTACATTTTATGCTTTATTTTCTTGCATCTTTTCAATTATCAAATTGGTGCAGGTTTTTTTATTTTTTTACTAGGCTTTTTTTTCTTGTTTCTTTATGGATGCTTTGATATAATTGTTGTTGCTTATACATTTATATATATAGTTGGTGGAATTAGAATTTTTAAAAATTTAATTGAAGTTGCCTTCATATTCATAGATTACTTTCTAGTACCTCCTGAGAAAGTAAATAATATTAAAAAAAATAGAGGTTTTAGTTGTAGGGGATGTAAATGTTAATAGAAAACAAAAAATTATAGATATGAGATCTTTAGGCAAATAATTAAGTTGGGAAAAACAATAATATCAATAGACATCTGTAAGTTAAACAAGTTTTTTTTTCGCGAAAATAAAACATAAAATGTATTTAGGATTTGGATAATTTTTTAAAAAAAAGCGGTTATAAAATCTTCACTTGAATAATTTAAATGTTAAGAATTCTGTCCCTATGAAAAATGTTTGCCAAGAAAAACACGGAAGCTGAACACGTAAAAACGTACACTTTTGTATATTTAAAAATGTGCCCTTTAATACGGGACACTTCATATGAGCGATATAACTTATATTGATTATTTAGATTAATGTAATTATCTGATCAGGGATTGTTAAATTGCTTATGAATCGTTTATGTTCATTTAATCAAAATAAACGAACGGGAAATATTGAATATTTTTACCTAACTTTACGAACAACCTATATAATACAAAAGTACATAACCAAAAGTAAAATTTTGTGTAAATATTCTTTTAATCGTGTAATTTGAAATCTGACTTAATCATAGGCCTGTTCATTTGTCAAAATTAAATCCATTATGAATGAAACGGAGAGAGAGCTGGTAAAATATTTAAAATTAAACCATGGAATTCAATATCAAGATGAAAATTTTACTCATACGGAGCCATTAGTTGAAAACGGACAGTTTAAAATAGAAGAAGATAATGAAATTATAATTTATGAACCAACCGAAGAGCGACTACATGGGATATAGTTTCTGAAAAAATCAAATTTTTATCAAGTCTGAAACAAGACTCTATAAAGAGTAAAAAAATTCGTCGGGTTATTTACATGTAACACATATCAAAGTGTTAATATATTCAAAATTACATACATTGGAAATCCTCTAGACTCATTCGCATCATATATGAAAAGTTCAGGCAATACTGAGTTATACCAACAATTTCTTGCAGAGACTATTTTGGTTAGAGGTGGTTTAATGATCAAAAACACATCCGACTTTAAAAAACTTGATCTTCTAAAGGCTCATTATTTGGACTATTGATGAAATATGTAGTGGGCACAAAAAACCGTTCAAAACAAAATTTAATTAATGACCTTTGCGAATTGCACGATTTGCAATTTTATGATGTAAAACAATTGATAAGGAATGTTAAATCTAGTTTTTTTTTTTTGATACATTAACGTTAAACTGGTTTAAGACGACTATATAAATCAAATACATTCGTATAAAAAATTTTATATACTTGCTTATGAACAAGTGATTCCAGCTTTTATGAGAGCCTTACATAAAATACGTCTTTGGAAATTATTGAGAGACTTGTACCCGAAATTTCAGGTTTTCATCAAGAAAAAAAAAAAATAAAATAAAAGATTGGCTAATGAAAAATATAGCTATAAATTTGCACATTGGATAGAGAAACATCACCTGGAGGGTCTTTTGGTAACTCCTAATGGATTAGTAAGCAGTGAGAAAAAAGCTGTGGAATTTTTATGTCAACCTGAATTTAATATTAGTGAATCAACGTTATTGAGAATATTTCACATAAAGAATCAAATGGATTTGCCGCCATGGACAGATAAATCGGATGACAATGAAAATACTATCTCTCACATTATGCCATTTATTTCAACGGTACTCCAAGACTCAAAAATAAAAGCTATTGTTTGTGACATTATTCAGGAACAATTAAATATACAAATTATATAAACGAAAATGAAGTTAAAATTTCAGATCAATTAAAGGATAAATAATGAATATGGTCAATTGTTTTGTAAAAATTTCATATTAGGAAATAGTTTAGAATCGATTTCGTATTCCAGAACGTTGACGGAAACAAAACAAGAATCTAAAAGTTTTAAACGACCTGGACTTCCAGAGGAGAAGATTTGATATCAACATGGAAAGATTTTTAGTCAAAGTTTAATGTAAACTCATTTTTAAATGATTATTCAATTGTAAAGCCCGAAGAAATTGAAATATGGTTAAATAGTAATAACTCAGAACACCCTGAGGCCTGGCATGTTGTGAATAGATCCAAGTTAATACCGATATGGGATCTTCTCGATTCGAACATTCGGGAGCGAATTAAAAAATTGTTTACAACTGAACATATTTTGATGAAAGGGGAAGAGCTAATGCAAGATATCATCGAATTAAACTTAGCCCACCTCTACGAAGCAACAGATATCAAGTCATTGAATCAATTGTCACAAATGATTATGAAAAAATAGATCTAACAGTCAAATTTCAGTTGATTGGAAATCCGTTAATTCTTGAAGATTTTGACGATCAATAATTCAATCATATTAAAATAATAACTGATAAAATAGAAATCGAATTGAATACAGAAAGGTAAACAAAGCTCTAAAAGGATCGTTTGAAATAATAATATGATGTTAAATATTTAGTTTGTGTAGAGTTAATACCATATTTTTATTTTTTAGCGATTTTGATCAAGATTGATGTAACGGAAAGAAATGAATAATTTTCACCAAGCTGTGTTATTTTTTTTTTTTTTTTTTTTTAACTTAGGCGATCTTGCCCTTCATTTATTAAGAGAAGACATACATGATATCATAACAAAAATAACACTAATTTACATTAGCTATATAACTGCCCTCTTTTTCCAATTCCGAACTCACTTGGCTGCTCTAGGTGCCCAAGTGCGATCAGCTGCAAAAGTGATTTTCCTCCTACTAGAGCAGTTTGCCTAAGCAAATCCATGCTCTAGTGATCCATAGAAGGCTCCTTTGCGCCTATTCAAGATACCTTAGTTATTCTTGAAACTTAACCAGCTTTCTTTTAAGCCTTTTTCAATCCATGTTTTTACTT
>CAJVPM010002201.1:0-10301 GCA_910592325.1 Scutellospora calospora | reverse complement strand
TAAATTGATATTATCTTCTTATTATAAACTATTATCATCTATAAATTTTATAAACTCATTCCTTAACTCTCGAACTCGTTAAGTCAAGTAATTAGTTGCTAGGTTTAGCTAGTGATGACAACTCTTTTTGAAGCTATAAAATTGTTAAGCCTAGTTACTATATTATAGTTTTGGCAACGATGACAGGACTTGTTATTCTCTGTGGATACTGTAATTCTATACCTCTCTTTGTCAATGCAAAATTATACTCAAAGTGAATTAAATTTCTTCTTCAAATATTTCAATAATACTTGGCCAACAAACCAACAAGCATTACAACTCTACAACAAATTAAAATTTATTATTAACTAACTACAAACAAACAATTTACTTATATCTGAGGAAATAAATCTCTTATATCTTTATACTAAACATTGTGGTTTTAATTAGGCTAATAGTAAAAAGCCCAAATCTATTATCTATTAGGACCAATTTCAAATTATTGAACAAGGATTTCCTGAACTTCCCACTCCAATCTATTATCTTGAAGCACCAAATCCTAATAACTCTAGTGGAATAATTTATAATCTACCTCCAAAACAATCTAAAATCTCTTATCACTTTTATACTTAATACGAATTTGAAAATTTAAATAAATACGAGTATGATTTAAATTCTAGAATTAGCTTAAAGGACAGTATTAACGATTTGTTTAAATTCTGTTAACAATCTGGTTTTACAACTTGGCTTAATTAAAATATTTGAATAAATATTTTAAAATATCAACAACAAATACATGAACATGATTTTATATATCAAACTAATCGATATATATCTCAGAATAAATTAAAAGAAAAACCTGATCTTAGTTGCTTATTTTGCTATCTTTTACAAAATCATACAACTCCTTTATCTTTTCTTCAATTTTGGAAGTGGTTCTCAAATACTTATAAAGCTACAGTATTTAACTCTAACTCCTATTGGGCTTTTATCCATATAAATATAGATGAAGCTGACAAGACAAATATATTGAACAATTAGTTATTTCTTGTTGATATCAAAACAATAATCCAACAAAAGAATTCTCTGAAATAATTACTGATATACAAAATATTTGGAATGAAAAATCAGGATTTTTAAAATCTACACCACCAAGTTTAGCAACACCAAGTGAGGAACTTAATTCTGATATTGAAAGCCAACCTGATAACTATTCAACTATAACAAACCAAACTAATAATCTTGATATTGACTACATGAGTTCTCTTAGTAACAATTCTTGGGATAATTAAAACAATAATCATGAGTATTTAAGTACTATTCAGGAAGAAAGTGACAATATCAAATCAGTCTATACAATATTACATCTTGATCCTGAAAAATCTGCTCAACTTCGACAAATTCTTAAAAGTCAAATGTCTAGTTATTTTAATAATAATAATAATAATAATGGTGAAGGGACTAGTAGAATCAATCATGATAATAAATTTGAGGAACCCTCTTCTAATCCAAATGAACCAGCAGAATTACTTAAAAGTATACTCTTAGGTCTAAAAAATGCTCTTGAAATACATCCTACTACAACAACTACTACCTTTAAAGAAACAAAACTTATTGAATTTCCTATATTTAAAGAAGGTAATGATAACCCTGTAACTTGGTTTGAAGCTTTTGAAAGGGCATGTGAAGCTAACAATGTTAGTGCAGCTCCTCACAAGCTTAAACTTGTTCCTAATTTTCTAAAAGGAACTGCTTTAGTTTGGTATAATAAGAATAAGGAAAACATTTGATATTAGAACTATCATCACTCTGATGAAACAATACGTCAGTCTTTTAAATATCAATTTGAACAACAATTTAGAAGTCCACATAGAGTTAATCAATGGTTTTATTCCTTGAAAAATCGAAAACAAAAATCAGGTGAAACAGTTGAATCGTATAATATATCTTTAGAGGAATTATAGTGTAAAGTTGACTCAAGGAATACTTATTCTGATGAAGATAAAAAAAGGCAGTTTATTGATAGATTACATCAGGAATTCTATATTCTAGTTGAATCTGCAATATCTAGAGATCATGATGAAGCTATTGAAAAAGCTAAAGCTATTGAAGTAGCTTTTTCAAAAGGAAGTAAACTTTCTTTATACTCTCTGTTACCTAGAACTCATCAACCTCAATATTATAATAGTTATAATTATAATTCTACTTCTGCTAATTTTGATGAAATGATAAATACTAAACTTTTAGTAGCAGTACAACAAATATTAGGAAAATTAGACAAAGCAAAAACAACTACACAATCTACAACCCCAAGTTCAAATTATTATAATAATAATAATCACAATGATTAAAATAACTAGAACAATAATTATAATAATAATAACCAAAATAATAATTTTAACTCTAGACCAAAGAATAATACTTGTAATAGGTGCAATAAAGTTGGATACTTTGCTGCTGAATATAGAGCCCCAATATGCACTAATTGCAACAGGATTGGATATTTAAATAGAAATTGTCGACTCAATCAAAATTGGAGGAATAATAATAATTATTGTCCTAATAATAATAGGAATTCTAACTAACAACTTAATAATAATAATTATCAAAATCAAAATAATATTCCAAATCAACAAAATAATCAACAAAATAATCAACAAAATAACTAACAAAATCAATAACCTTCTAATCAAAATAACAATAATCAAGGTCTTAATAATAATTAATATTAAAATTTAAACTAAATAGGACATCTTCTGAGGGTGAGCATATCACTAAATCAAATCCCTCTAACCAAATTAATGAAATATTAGGAGAAGTAGATGAAGTTGTAAACAAAGATGATACTTATATGGACTATATAAATATATTTGATAATGATGATAATATAAATACCCCAACTATAAACAACAAGGACAATAATATATATCTTAATTATAACTCCTGGCTTGAGGATGAAAATTTTGAAACTGTTGAAATTAAAGGATTAAATGTTGAATTTGAATAACAAAATGAAAACCAAAATAATAATCAAGTTGAAGATACTCTTTTCGCTATAGCAATAATCTTTGAACAGGAAATAAATGTTCTTATTGATACAGATTCTAAAGGATGTGTAATTTCCAAACTATTCTTGGATAAGCTTGGAAAACAAATTGATGCTCCTAGTAATGTTTGAGTAATTGACATTACAGGAAATAGGTCTATTCTATTAGGAAAAGTAAATCAGGTTCTAGTCAAAATAGAAACTGTTGAAACAACAATTAATATAATAGTAACTGAGTCTAAGGAATATAATATAGTTCTAGGAAATGAATATTTGAATAAAGTCTAAACAGTAATTGACTTTCGGTTAGGTCTAATATCTCTTAGATTAGATGACAACCCTGAATATATTCCAATAACTTGTTGGAATAAAATTGAAAATGCAAACCAATTCTATCTTATTCAATTCAAACAAATATTTGATAATAACTTTGAATTGGAACTTGAGGATGATGATAATTATGATGATACAAATAGATACTTCAGTACTAAAATTAAAGTCAATGACAACTTTACCCAAATTAATAATAACATGGTTCCAAATATCCAAGTAAAAAATATTGAGGACAAATGTAATAATTATGATGATATATTTAGAATAATTAAACCAGAAATTGAGGAAATTTCTAACAAGCAGCAAAAACATATTGAAATTCCTATTTCTGAAAACAAAACTAAATATATTGGAAATAACTTGAACAATAAACAAACTACAAAAATATCTAATTTTCTAAAAGAAAATAATGATATTTTTGCTATTAAGTTCTCTGAACTTAAACAAACAAATGTAATTTATCATACTATTAACACTGACAATAATTATCCTATTAAACAATAATTTTATTAAGCTGCTCCAAATGAACAACAATATATTAAGGAGAAAATTGACAAAATGCTAGAGGATGGAATAATCCAAAAATCAATAAGTCCTTGGAGTTCTCTAGTTGTACTTGTTAAAAAGAAAAATGGAAAACTTTGGTTTTGTGTTGACTATAGGAAACTAAACTCTATAACCAAAAAGGATACTTACCTTTTATCTAAGATTGATGAAATATTAGATAACTTAAGCAAAACAAAATAGTTCACTTCTCTTGATTTAACTTCTGGATATTAGCAAGTTGAAGTTAAAGAAGAAGACAAGGAAAAAACAGCATTTATTACAAAATTTGGGCTTTATGAATTTAATGTAATGCCTTTTGGACTTTGTAATACACCCTTTACATTTCAAAGGTTAATAAATATAGTTCTTGAACCAGTACTTTGGAAATATGCTATGGTATATATTGATGATGTAAACATATATTCTGAATCATTCAAACAGCATATCCAACATTTGAATGAGGTCTTTAACTTAATCAAAGTTGCAAACTTAAGGGTTAATCCTGAAAAATGTCATTTTTGTATAAATGAAATGCAATTTTTAGAATATATAATAGGAAGTAAAGAAATCAAACCTAATCCCCAAAAGGTTAACAAACTTAAAAATTTACCTCCTTCCAAAAACCTAATACAACTACGTGCATTTATTGAACTGGCATCATACTATTGAAGATTTATTGAAGAGTTTTCTAAAAAGGCAGCTACACTAAACAAATTATTACAAAAGAATGTAGAATTTAAATAGACTCAGGAATGTAATAATATATTTAACTGGCTTAAACAAAGTTTAATTACACCACCTATTCTGCAATATCCTAACTATAATGAACTATTTATTCTCTTTACAGATGCATCTTATCAAGGCTTAGATACAGTACTATCTCAAGTTAAGGATAATAAAGAATATGCAATTGCATATGCAAGTAGGACATTATCAAAAGCTGAAGCTAACTATAGTACTATTGAATTGGAATGTTTAGCAGTAATATGAGCAGTAAAATATTTTTGACATTATATTTTTGGAACGAGATTTACTCTAATAACTGATCACAAAGTATTACAATAGCTACTAAACTCATATACAATCAATGATAACAAAAGGATAACTTGATAGCAGTTAACTCTACAGGAATACCAATATAATATAAAATATCGTGCTGGTAAACAGAATAACAATGCTGATTTCTTCTTACGTCTACCTGAATATTTAAAGGATAATAGATGAACAACTATATCAAACAATTTATAACTTTCTTACAACTCTCGAATACCCTATGAACTACTCTAATTTGGAAAAATCTCACTTACAAAAAGAAGTTAAAAATTATTTTGTTGAAAACAATATTTTATTTAAAAGGAACAAGGATAAGCCTCAATGTATAATCTAACCTAATCAAAAACATATAATACTCTACTCTCTATATGATGAACAAGGAACACATCTAGGAATTAGTTCAACTTATAACAAAATCAAGGAATGATATTTTTGGCCTAATATATATAATGATATCAAACAATATATCCAAACTTGTGATATATGCCAATGTCATAGACATGAAATTATTAGGTAGGATCTAATCCCTATTCAAGTAAAAGCCCTATTTTATAGGATTGGAATAGATATTAAAGGATCTTTACCAATCACTAAACAAGGCAACTGATATATTATAGTTGCTATGGATTACTTAACTAAATAGCCTGAAGCTAAAGTAGTAAGTAATATTAAAGCTACTACTGTTGCTAATTTTATCTATGAGGAAATAATCTGTTAGTATAGAACACCTACAATTCTACAATTTGATCAAGGATCTAATTTTATAAGTGAAGTTATATGACACTTATGTCAAAAATTTCAAATTAAATATCATAAATCATCTGCTTACTGATCTCAAACTAATGGAATAGTTGAACATTTTAACCAAATAATAGGTGAAGCATTAGCAAAAATAATAAGCTACAAATACAAGGAATAAGATGAAATTCTATCTTTAGTATTACTAGCTTATCGAACAACAAAGCACTCTACTACAAAATTCTCTCCATTCTCTCTAGTATATAGAAGGAAAGCCAAACTCTCTATTGAAATAATAGTTAAAACTTATTATAATAATAGTGAAACTGAAATAACTCTAATTAAACAAATATTTAAAATTGAGGATATCTTTCTAAAACAACAATATGAAACTCTCTATAATATACAGAAAGCTCAAATCACTCAAAAGGAAAAATATAACAAAAATATTAAAATTAACAAACTAAAAATAGGTAACAAAGTTTTAGTTGCAAAATCTCAACTTAAAAATATTTTCTTAGCAAAATTAGAGAAACAATTTATAGGACCATATATCATCTATAATATTTTATTATTAGGAGTTTATAAACTTCGAACATTTGATAGTAAAAAAGTTAAGGATCCTGTATATGAGAATAGGTTAAAATTATACTTTAATCAACTAATTAGTGATCTACCTATACTACAAATTATCATACCACAAACTAATAATAATTAGTAGATTGTATTTCTTAAATTTTTATAAATATAGCCTATATCTCTCAAAAAAATTTACAAAAATCCTATACCTTAAAAACTTTATTATTCTTCTTCCTTTAAAAAAAAAAAAAAAAAAAAAAAAAAATTTTTTTATTTTTTTTAACTAATTTTCTTTAATTTTAATATTTATACTATTACATCATAAGTAATTTTTGGAATGAAATTAATGTTCTAAATATTAATAAAATTTATAATCTTTTACAAAATTTTTTAGATAATTGGAATATCTTTACAGAAAATACTAATAAAGCTTTGAATAATTTGGAAACTAATAATGAAAATACATCCTTAAGTTTACAATATGAAACTACTCAAAATAAAGTACCTAATAAATAGCAAAATTTGAATATAGATGAAAACTTTGAAAATAGTTTTGATGAAAGCTCCTCTGATGAAAATAATAAATAATCAATAATTGATAAAATCAAAAAGGACTTACAACATGAAGTTGATAATAATACTGAATTTACTTCACCTTTTGAAGGCTACAAGGATTATAAAACCTTCAAAAATATTGTTTATAAAATTGAACAACTTGGAAAATGTAAAGATGTCAACAAGCAAAAGTTGGAAATAGTCTACTATCTTGGTGAACTAAGGACCAAAAACTAACTTAATAATAAGTTTATTTGAAAAATAAGAAATAAACTAATAGTAAAGTTCAACAAATCCAAATCTAGAAAAATTTGAAGGTATTCACTTCAAATATACAAAATTTATACAAAATTTGGTTTAGGACAATTTTACAAAGCAAAATTTATTAGTATTCAACTTATTAAAAAACTAAAACAAACTTAATTTGATCAAATTTTAGTTTAAAAATTTTATTAAAAAAATAAATTTCAAAATATTTACAACAACTCTAATTGCATTCTGCAAATTTCATCTTCCAACTCCCCTATTTTATCTCTTAATTTCTTCTTTTTTCTCTCTTGATAAACTTTATATCTGTCAAATTTCTTTTACATATGATCTAATTGATTCTTCTTTTTCTCTATACTATTTTTATAACCTATTATCATCTCATAAACTACATCTATTCCTTTCACTTCTAAAAAATTTTCATACTCCTTAACTTTTTTCTCTAACTCTCTAATCTTCTTATCTCACTCATCTTCTTCTTTATCTTTCTCTGTATTTTCTTCACTGAACTACTCATCCTATTTTTTCTTTAATTCCTTATTCTCTTGCTTCAATTGTTTAATCTCTCTACTCACTAACTCCAAATTACTTTCTAATTCTATTTTTTCTTCATTGATATTTATTAGCATTTCCTCTATCTGCTCTTCCAAACTCTCTATCATATTTCTTTCCAACTTATTATTCTTCTTAAGCAAATCTATATTCATAAGCTTCTTCTCTATCAAATCTCTTTTCAACTTTTTATTTTCACTATTTATTATATAATATCTTTCTCTATTATTTTTCAACCTAAACCACACTGCTTCTTTATACCTCTCTGTCAAAATAAATAACATATCTTTTTTTTTCTTTTTTTTTTCTTTTTCTAAACATCTCCTCTTTGTATCTCTACTTTTCTCTCTCTTTTAATTAATCTAACTCTTGTTTCAAAAACCTAATTTCCATATCTCTCTTTCTTACTTCACTATCTCTTCTGACCCAAGATTTAATATTAAAATACTATTTAATCTTCCTAAAATACTTTTTCTTGACAACTTCAACATTCCATCTTTAAAAAACTCAGTAGATAATCTCAATAAATAGTTTGAGAAAATTTTCTCTACCTATTCACACCAATTCAACAAAACTATTAATAAACAAAAAATACTTACTTATCTTAAACAGCAAATTAGACAATATTTTATTTTTTATTTAGCCAAACTCCTTCCAGAAAAATATTAAATAAAAAAACCAAATACTTGATATGAATACCAAATAGAAGCAACTCATTTCTCTAACTATCACACCCTTATATACACAAATAAAAAATGCAAATATCTAAAAACTACTAACGAGTTGGATAAACCAAACACTGAAAACAAGAAAAAAACAGAAACAAAACAAACCAAACAATATGATACTAACTAACTATTTAAAGTAGTTATAAAATACTCAGAAGTTGCTTACCTATCTGATAATAATAAATAGTAGAAATCTTCACCTCTAGATTTCTTCATCTTCTACACTGATAGAGAATATGAAGCTACTTTAAAAGCTAAAATACTTACTAAACTCTTTGATGATTTAGCTGACCAGGCAGAGAAATATATCTGCAAAGCTAATAATGTCAAAACAAATACTAAATGTAAAAACTACTACTTTTAACAATATCTAATAGCCTATCATAATCAGACTATACAAAATCATAAAATAAATCTCTTTAACAAAGAAGAAGGTATCAAATTCCTAACTAAACAACTAGTTGATACCCACTTCCTAGCATGAATAATTACATACTACGACATCATATTTAATAATACTCTAACTTACAAAACAATAACTGAATTTTACAAAACAACAGCTATACTAGAAGCTAAAAATATTTTAAAAGAAAAATTCAATATCAATTTTAAACCAGTTGAAATAGTAGATTTATTATTCTTAGAAATTACACAAACTCCTCCTTTTTAGTAAGCTTGTCTTCTACAAATCTATTAATTCCTTCTAATTCTGTAAAAGATATCTATATTGTAGCATTATTACTAATACAACTAAAACAATAAAGACCACTACTATGCTACAACAAATTTCTAATATACTTTAATCTTCTTCTTTTAAATAATAATCAAACTATTAAGTCCTTCCTTACTTACCTAAAATCTCTTAACTTTAATCATAAAACAATATTCTCTTTTAACTAATATTTAGTAAAGTACATATTTATACTTCTGACAACCTTCTCTTCCTTAAAAACTATTTATTTATAGAATTATACCAACTTCTAACATACTATAATTTACTACTCAAATCATAAACTAATTTATTACCACAACATACTAATCTTATATCTAATACATTATCTAATTTATCTCTAAACATTTACTCTACTCTTAATCTTAATATAGTAACTCATAATGTACAAGGCTTTAATATACTAATCAAAAAGCAGCTTTGAGAAGAATACTGCCTTAATAAAAACTTTAATATTGCTAGTATCACTAAAACTAAACTAAATACTTTACGTTTCTAAAAATTTCTTAATACTAAACAATTTTCATATTTCTAAGCAAGCCTTGATAACTCTGCAGAAAGAATTGCACTCATAGTTAATAACAATCTCAAACTATATATTCACAATATATTAACATACTCTGGAAGTACTATTGCTATTGACCTCCTCTTCAAATATAACTTTAAATTTAGAATTATATCTGTATATCTGTCTATATCTAACAAATCCCACAGAAATTCTGCTCAAGAAAAAACTAAGCAATGGATTCAACAAGCTCTAAATCTAAACCTCTTTCCTATAGTTCTAGGTGACTTTAATACTTCTACAAACTTTATATATACTACCTTCTCCAAAACTTGTCTACTATTTTATTTACATAGTATTAATATTATAATATAGTAACTAGGCTTAACAATTTTATAGATTCAAAAAGAGTTGTCATTGCTAGCTAAACCTAGCAACTAATTACTTAACTTAATGAGTTCAAGAGTTAAAGAATAAGTTTATAAAGTTTATAGATAATAATAGTTTATAATAAAATGATAAGATCACTTTAGAGACAATAATACTTGGTTTTGATTTATAATTTAAATAGTTTATTGATAAATAGTTTTATAAAAAAATAGATGTAAAGAAAATAGAAGAATATTCAAAGAAGATATAGGATAAAATATAAAATAATAGAAGATAAAAGATATAAGAAAGAAGATAAAA
>CAJVPM010002200.1:0-10302 GCA_910592325.1 Scutellospora calospora | reverse complement strand
TGTCGATATAGTGAGTTATACCGACATTTTATATTAAATTTTTGAAAAAAATTGTCGGTATAGAAAGATTTTACTATGGTGTCGTTATATCCAGATGTCGGTATAACCAGAGTGACGTGTACTATATTACTCAGTAAAGCGTACCGGTAACTATTGAGTCCTACTCTCCCAATATATACGTTTATACTGTTTATGATAATCTAAATTAAGTAGTTAATAGATTCCAACTAGAGATGACCATCATGCACCTTATCACTGCATGGTGTTTAATTGTTACATTATCAATATTATTAAAATCACATTAGATTGCGATATTTATATAAGTTATAACAGGTAACGATTAAGCACCATGCAGTGATAAGGTGCATTATGCCCATCTATAATTCCAACTTTATCTTGTAAAATGAATACAGATCCAGATTATTAATCCAAAAAAAAACAGAGTTTACTGTAATAAATCATAAAAAAACAGGAGTTTACATTTACTAATCCCGATATTTCTTAAAGATATTACTTGATAGAAAGGTCCATTGTAGCAATAATTTGTTAGTTATTTATTTGGAATTTTGCTAAACGTTAACCCATGATAAATAATCTAAATTAAGTATTAATATTACTTTTTTTAACATATTGACACCGGTAACATAACGATAAAATGGTAATTCAGAGTACAATATGAAGGATTTCTAAATATACTTAGCTATTATTAAAAACACCCAATGCGAAATTAGATCCCTATTTCATTATAATACTAATAGTTAATATTTCAAATTATTTTTAGTAAAGATAGGTTAGGGGAATCCTAAAGTATCAGTATCTCAAGTTTTATTTAAACAATAAATTGTATTGAAGGTTCAATATAAACTCAAATCCTCACGTTATTTTACAAAATAAATCAATTATAATTATTTTTTATAAAGGTAATTTTGTCTTCATGTTTTCCTCTCTGAACTCTCATATTGCCATTTCACTAAGAGTATATTAACGACTTTATTTACTTGTACAATAATTATTAATGTAATGTAAATATATTATTCCATTTTATGTTAAGGTTCTAGGATCTGATTATATTTTACCTCTCGAATTCTCGCATAATACATAACAATAATTATTATTCACACCCTTTCTCAAAAATATTATGTTCATCCAACATTTAAAAATCAGAATTAAGGTGATAGCACTAATTATATTCATTTTTGCTATTATTGTGAAAGACATGGTACATGCCGGCGAAGCTTGTGTATTTTTTAATCCAAAGCTTTTGTTTGGACTTATTGGCCACGTTGGTTGGGGCTGGGAGACTGCCAATTCTACTACCTATGTCTATGGATCTGATGATGGCCCAACTGATAATAATTCCTGTGGTGGTAGTAAAAACTGGTTACAAGCTATTGGAACTCGTGACGATATGATAAGCTGGTTTAAAGGCCGTAACTACTCTAGTTATAATTGCGAAACAGTACAAAATCCTGTTGCTGACGCAGCAAATTCTATGATTACAACGGTTAAAAATATACCATATTATTGGGCTGGTCTTCTTTGCCTTCAGAAGAATAGTAGTAATTGTCTTGATGACACTGTTGCAATTTTGGGTGCTTATAATGCCCCAGGACTGCAACCGGCAACGATACTAAATGGTGGAGATCCAAACCCAAAAACATGGTTTGATAGCTTAGGTAACACCGGCGATTCAAGTTACGGAGGTAGCTGGTCACAAAGTTCAATAACTCTTTAATTTTACAGGTGTAAAAAAAAAAAAATTTTTACATAAATAGAAGGGATTATTCAAAAATTTGTTTAAAATAATTTTTTTTATCCATACCATTAATAATATACTTATACATGGGTGTTTAAATTACCGATAATTTACGACAGACGGCATGGCGCAATTTTTTTGGTATAGTGTTTCAAAATGATATGTGGTGAAATTTTTTTTGATTATCTATAATAATATAGGCTGTCTATACGGTCTATAATAATATCGGCTGTCTGTCTAATACGTATCAGCCAGGGTTGTTATTAGACTAGTCCAATATATAGTTTTAGCGTTGGACTTGGGCTGGACCAAGTCCAATTGGGTCCAGTCCAATATAAAATAATTTTATTATACGTACGTATTATATCTTCACTATAATTAAATTAAACATTAGAATAGTAAATATTTATGTACTGAAAATATTTGACCAAATTTAATATTTTTCATTGTACCGAGTTTAGAATTCTCTAACTATACAATACAATACATATATACCAAAAATTTATTATACTTCAAATTTTTTTATTTAATCTACACTATATTTCAGAACAATATTATCCTAATATTATTTGAATACTAAATGAACAATTACTAGCCAGCATGGTAAATAATAGAAAATGAACAAAATACATAGGCTTATTACTCATTTTAGATTGATAAAAATAAAACGGTACTTCTAAGACAATTCTGCTAACTTTCATTTAGCAGTCAGATCTCGTACAGGATAAATAGTACTTTCAACAAATCTATTACAATCAAGAACAATGTCTATATCAAAATACTGTTAATAGTTAACTCAGATAAATTTTTATATTCTAATGATTCGACTAATTCTAGTATCAAGTACCTAAATACGTACTTACATATATCACATGATTATTTTTGGCCTAATAATAGTTCAAGTTTAATGGACTGAACTGAACTGGTCTAGTCCAATATTCCAGTTCAGTTCAATAACAACCCTGATATCAGCTGTTGATAAAAATATAGACAGTAGATTTTGTGATTTTACATAATATCTTGATTTGCAGAGATCACATTTTTTGCAAACTGTCTTACTCAATTTAATTTTTTAACCAATTTTAATTTGTTTTTAATTTGACTAATTTAATTATTTTTAATTAATTTTAAACTTATTATATTGAAAAAATATTAGATTTCAATAACTTTTTAAAAGAAAAGCACAAAAAAAAAAACAATAAAGATTTGGAATCAGAATTTGAAGATGATGAATTTGATTATAAAAATGTAGAAATTTTTAGATATTATTTATTATTATATCTTATATATATATTTTTTATTTATAGAATTTATGTTATATTATCTAGTTATATTTAAAATATAAAATTTTCAATTATTATTATATTAAAAACTTGGGTTTAAAAAAATTTACTAAATTATTTATTATATGTATATAAATAATTAATAGAACTTAATTAGGTATCACATCTCTGCAATGTAGCAATTTATCAAATCAGATTTAACAATTAGGTGTAATATTACATTTGTTTTGAAGATCAGATATAATATAAAAATTTTGCTTTTTTAAGAAATTGCAAATATCTCAAAATTTTGATTATAAAACTACTTTTGGTGTTTTAATTAAAAAATTTCTTGTTAAATTTTACTATAAAATAGTTTAATCTTAATTTGAGCTCTTACTCTAAACCTAAACTAAATAGAATTAAGTTTTTTTAAAAAAAAATTATATTATATAGATCTGCAAACTATGTTTTATATATACATATGATGTATAGCTATATTGCAGAGTATAATATATATATTTATTCTAATTATTAAGATTATTTTCAATATAAAAATTTATTTTTTTATTTTTAATATTCTAAAATATTTATGATATTCTAAAATAATTTAGATATTTTAAATTATTTACAGTTTAGACTGTTTAAAATTATTTCACTATTTAAATTTTTAAATTTTTGCTAAAAACAAAATAATTTAGATATTATTATAAGTTAAAAATAACTTTTTGAAATTAGTATAGTAAAAATTCTATAATTATAGGTTTTGAAAATTAGAAAGCAGTATATGAGGCTTAGATAATTTTGTTATACTAAAATGAAGCTTAACTATTATTTAATATTAGTAGTCTAATTATATAAACATAAAGTAAAAAACTTTTTTATTATATATAACTATGTATAAAGAAAATATATAGAGTATCATCAACTAAAAAAGCTTATTTTTACATATATCTCATTTTGAGATAATTGAGTTTAATTATTTGTTTTGATTTTTGAACTGATCTGAATTAACCAAATTTTATGATTTTGATTAGTTAAAAGTAACAGGTAACTATTAGAAATATTGTGATATATTGAGCTTTATATAATTTTCTTCTATATTATCTTTATTTTTTATTATACAAATTAACTTTTATTTATAATTAAAAAATATTAATTATATTAAAATATATATAATCTAATAAAAACTTATTTTTTAAAAAATATAAAAATAGGCTTTTTTAGTTGATGACACTCTATATAGTAAAATAATTTCTAAAATATTAAACTTTTTATATAATTATATAATTAACAAAAGTCTCTTATAAAATTAGTTATTAGTAAAGCTCTTTCAATTTGTATAAACTAAAATTTAATTATAAAAAGAGTAATAATTTGTTTAAAAGAAAAGAACTAGTAATCATTAGAAAAAACATAATAATAATAATATAAAAATTGTTTAATAAATAATAAAATATAGATCTAGTATTTTAGTATAGTAGTTAAGTTGTTAAACTGCTATATAATAAGTCTAGAGTTTAAATTCTACTATTGATAAATTTGAATAATAGTTTTCTAATTTAACTAGTTCATCACAATTCTAAATAGTTTCACAAAAATTACAAGTTGCATTATATTTTTCTTTTCTAACTTTTTTACTTTTTGTAAAATAGTTTCAAACTAGACTTTCTGAATAACTATTTAAATTTTTAGATATATTTTTATTCTCTATTAAGTTATACTAGTATTTTTATTATTTGAACTTATTTTATAACATATATAAGTTATTTATTAAAAATATAAAATATATTAATTATTAATAACAATTACTATTTTTACATAAGAGTTTGTATATTAGATAATACAAAAATATTAGAAAAGCTAATTAAAATTTAAGATCAAGTGTAATATATAAATCTTTTGTGTAACAAATTATTTTTAAAAAAAATACTAATATCTCAAAATTTCTTTTAAAGAACTACCCTTAGAGCTCTAATAAAAAAAATTTCTTGCCAAATTTTGCATATACTAATATCTAGATAAAATCTCAAGCTTTGCTCTAACTCTAAAGTAAATAAATTTTCTTTTTTTTTTTATAAAAAATTGTTTTTTTATAAAAAAAATTAAACCTGTATTTCAAATACCTCATATATAATTATAAATTTTTATTATTAATTATAAAAAAATAATTTTATTAATTTTAAAATATAACTAATTAGAATAAAAAAAACTAAAAAAATAAGTTTTATTTTTAGTCTATTTTATTAAAATTAATTATATTTTAGAATCAAGTTATTTTACAAAAAATAAAAGAAGAAGAAACTCTTTTTGTAGATTATCTAGTCACAAAATTAAGCTAAAGAATATTACATAGAAAACTATTAAACTTACTAATTAATACCTTTTAGTATACTAAGAAAAAAGATATAAAAAGTAAAATTATATATAGAGAAGTAGAAGAGTAGAAGAACTCTAACTTAAAAAGTGATCTAGAAGAAGTTTAGACAAAATTACTATGAAGAAAACTTTTTTGTAAACAAAACTAGGAATCTTAAAATATTCTAAAACACAAATTAGTTATATAACACAAATACATACCCAGCAGATAAATAAACAAATACATTACTAAATACATGTTATATGTTAGAAAGCAAAGATGAATCACGCAAGATAAAAACTGAACAGTTTATAAACAAACTAGATAAACTTATAAGAAATTTCAAAAAAAGATTAAGTTATTTTCTAAAACAATATTTGGAGAATTTAATTAAGTAGAGTAAATAATAAACAAAGTATAGAGTATAGATAGAGCTAGCAACTAAAAACTAAAATAAATAAATATATAGAACAGAAAGAAAGCAATCAGACTTGTAGAAGTAGTAATTAAAAAATATAGCAAAGAAATAATAGCAGATGGTAGCAGATCAGTAATAGGTCTAGAAGATCATTTAGATAAAATGATAGCAAAAATACTAGAAGTAGATAGTAATATAGTAATAGTAGCTAGAAAATAGAAGAAAATTATAGAAAGAATAGTAATGACAGAAGAAATCAACAAAGTAAAGAGTATACTAGAGCAAAAAGTCAAATATACAGTAGTAGCAAATAATGAATTAAAAGTATAAAAAAACAAATCAGATATAGAAATAATATACTAATTAAATACAAGTAGTACAAGTAGTAATATAACAAACTCAAAAATAGAAGTAGAAGGTATCTAACTACCAGAAAACAGAAAAATTAAAGAACAACTAAGCCAAATAGAAGAAGTTCAAAAGACTGAAGAAGAAAACAGTACAACAAATATAGAATAATAGCATATTACTACAGAAGAGTCAGAAGATAATTTACTTTCTGCAAAATCAAATTTATTATTAGAAAGAAGTATTTGGATACTAAACAAAGATAGATATAAAAAAAAAGAACAATAAGAGCTAAAATAGTAGCTATTAAAGTTTTAGAAAACAATGAAAAACATAGTAAAAAATCATTTAGATAGTTGATAAAAAGAAATATTTATTTAAAAGAAATCTCAGAAAAGTTTGAACATAGCAATTTCTGGTATATAGTAACCTTTGATTATATTAAAGACTATAAAAAGGCAAAGAAAAAACTAGAAAACAAAAAAGAAGAATATAAACAAGCCAAACTACTTCTAGAGGAAAATAAAGAACAAGAAGAATCTAATAAAATAGTAGGAAATCAAGACATAAGAAATTTAGCTCAAGAAGGCTAAAAAATGAAAAAAAGATAAGCAAGCAGAAAAAGAACTCAAAGAAGTGTTTTTTAAAAAAAAAAAGAGAGTAGAAACCAATATATACAAACAAGATCTTCCTAAAAAGAAAAAAACCATATTATATCAAGCTAACAAAAACCTAAATTCTCTAGAGGATAATAACAAAATTATAGTATAGTATCTGCTAGTTTGAGCTAGAAGAATACAAGTATTTGAAATTATTTATTTTTTGAAAAAAGTAGAATATATCAAAATAATTAAAGGTATTTTAAACAAAACAAGAGTAGAAGTAAAGTTTAAAACAGATATCTATGACAAAAAGAAAATAAATGAGATTTGGTACCTGCTATTTGTGAATGAAATACTAGTAAGAATATCAACAGATACTAATAATTACTTTTTGCTTCGTACAAGAAACAGATTTAATAAAAGATTACTAGACTTGTCAGAAAATATAAACAAGGTACTCCTGTAGAGATAAATAAAAAGATCAGGAGCTAGAGTACTATATATCTTTAAAAATTCTAATAACAACAATATAAAAAGTATAACGGTATACTTTGAAAAGGAAGAAGATATATTAAATAGCTTCAAATTCTTAATATCTTATAATGATAATAAGCTAAGATAAGCAAACTCAGCAAGATATGAAGTAGACCTAAGAAATAAAAAAGCTACAAACTATGGAGAGCTAGGAGTTTACAAAAGAAGTAGTACAAAAAGTTTTGAACAAGAAAGAAAACTAAACAAGATCTAGAAGTTTTTAGAAAATTTACTCTAAATGAAGAAGAAATATCAGATTATACTAAGCAAAAGAAAAAAACTATACAAACAAGTACTTACTCTGAAAAAAAGAGAAGAGAAATATAAGAAAACAAAAAGAAAGAAGTTAATTACAAAGTATCTAGTAGTATATTTGTATTTCAAAAACAGATTCTAAGCTAGAAAATATTTATGATTACATGCTATAACTCATAAGAAGCCTCGAAGAAAAAATTTAATATATAGAGTAGGAAGTTCCAAACTGTTTCTAACAAATGCACTAGTTGAATTAATGAAAATATATAGTAGAACTAACTATCTAAATATAAGGAGCTTTTTTGAAAAAGAGGCAAAAGGAGTTGTAGTAGAGGATTTTTAAATATTAAAAGTAGTATTACATAATATTAATAGGATAAAAGGAAACTTTACAAAATTAAAGTTACTATTAGACTAGACAAGTAAAGAAAATAATGATATGATTAGAATCAATGAAACAAATACAACAAGTAGACAAAACAATTTTAACTTAAAAGATTAAGATAATTACATAAGTATATAGTTTAATACAAAAAAAAACAAGAAAGATTCTGGTGTCAGTCTAATAATCTATAAAAAATGAGAAAAACACTTAAGCCAAGTGAAAAGAAGGAATACATATTATCTAGAAATACTTTTTGTATTCAAAAGATATAAAGTACTAGTTTTAGTAATATACATATCACATAATGATCCTTAGATTAGAAAAGATATCTAGCAACAGATTATTAAAAGAATATTCAAATGTTAAAGTAAAGAAAAAGCTACTAAAGTCATAATATAGGAGATTTTTATGATATTTAATGCAGAGAGTATTAGATCAGAACAGAGAAGATTTTAGACAAACTCAAAAACTTCTACTTCTAAATTGGCTTAGAAACTCTAATATAGTCAATATATTCAGGAAATTATACTCTTACGAAAGGAAATTCACAAGAGTAAATGACTAAGTAAAGTTTAGAATTGATTATATTTAGATATCTAAAAACCTAGACTAAAGCCTTACCTATTGTAATATACTAGAAGCAGATATAGTTATGAATAGTAATCATACAATTGTAATTACAAAAATACTAATAGGTATAAGAAAGAAAACTAGATCTTTAGCTTGTAAAAAAAGACTTAAAGAAAAAAGATGATCATTTTTTCTTGACAAAGCAACAAAAAAAAACTAGAAGGATTATAAAACAAAACTGAATAGTCTACTTAAAAAGAAGCTGAATATCAAAAAAGATAAGTATGATCTAGTTTACTTAGAAACATTAAACAAAGATAACTTGTGAGATATAATCATAATAAGTATAATAAAGTATACAAAATCAACTCTTCTAAGAAAGAAGTCTACAGTAGAGAAATCTATTTTAGAGAAAAAGAAAAAGAGCAAAAATATTAAGAAAGATCTAAAGATAATTAGAAGCATATATTAACAATACTTATCAAAAATAGGTTAGCAAATTAACAATGCAGACAAGTACTTAATAAACACAAAGATAGCAAGAATAAATAGTCTATACAAAACAGAAATAGAAGAGCTTTCTGAAAGTATGTGAACTAAAAAAAGAAATAAAGAGCTAAAGATATGATAGAAGATTATCTAAATAAAAGCTTAGCAAACAAGAAAGAAAGAAAATCTCCAAGAAATCAATATAGCAGTTGAACAACAGTATAAAGCAATACAAGAAGAACTCAAGTATATGATAAGTAGTTTACTTGAAAGATTTTCTAAACAAGTAGTCATAGACAGAATTGTTAAAGAAAACAACTCAGATATAGTACTAGTGAACTAAAAAGAAGAAGTACTAGAGGAAGTGAAAAACTATTTTAAAAAGTAATTCTGTAAAAGAAATATCTGTACTTCAAGTATGCTAATTAGATAGAAAAAAGTATATAATCTACTAGAAAGAGTAGATAGCAAAATATATAATAGTTTAAAAAATGAGATCTTTGAAGAAGAATAACTAAAAGTATTCAAGAAACAATGCCTAAGTTCATACTAGGCCTATTTGGTATAAGCTATCTACTATTAAAAAAAGCAAGATTAATAGTACAAAAAATATTTAGATATCTTGTCAATTTTTGTATCAGAAAAGGAGAAATCTGACTAAATGAAAGCTTAGCTAACTTTATCTAATATCTAAAAGAGAGGATTAGAATTATAATTTGTCTAATACTTGTCTAATTGTCTTAATTGAAACCTTTTGTAAAATAGTAGTAAGAGTCTTAACATATAGACTAGACAAAACTCTATTAGCTTTAATATCTTAGAGGGTTCTAATTTTACTAAGCTTTCAGGTGATAGCACAAGGAGTCTAATTCATATAATGAACAATTTGTTCGAGAATACAAAACAAAAAAATAATAAGTTATAGATCTTATTCTATAATATGCAGAAAGCATTCGACTTTGTAGGTTTAGAAATATTAGAAAAAGCTTTAAAAAGAATTAAACTTCTTGAAAATACAATTAGTTTTATATTAAGCTTATATAAAAAAAGGAGAATTAAGATGGTTACAAGCTTTAGACTAACAAATAAATTTGAAGCTGAAGATAAGCTTGATCAAGAAGAAGTAATTTTACCTCTAGTCTGATATATCTTTTATGATCTACTTCTTTGTATAGTAAATAGTATAAAAGATATGAGATATTAAATGATAACAAACTGGCTAACAGATATAGCATATAATAAGACTAAAAGATAAGTATACCAACAAGCTATACTTACATATACAGATGATACAACCTGGATAATAAGATCAAAAGATAAGCTA
>CAJVPM010002199.1:0-10302 GCA_910592325.1 Scutellospora calospora | reverse complement strand
GACTTTCTTTCAAATGGAACTCAACTCAAACAAATCAAATTGAACAATACTAACACTACACAGAACAAAACCTCATACACTTACTAACTTCTATCAAAGAAATTACAAATACCAATGATCTAAATATTATTTGAAATCAAATAAAAAAAGCAATCAACAAAGCTACTCTAAAATTTATTCTATACAAAAAAATCAAAATCAACTCAAACCTACAAGAATACTAAAAACCTAACTTATCACCTCTCTATAATCAACTCAAAAATATTATCTCCTTTAAAAATCTCACAGCAACTACTGATATTTCTACAACATACAACTCCTACATCAAAAAATATTCAAACAATACTCTCCTCTCACGATCATACCAAAACTTCTTGGAAGCAAATCCAAATCCAAATATAATTCCAATACTTCTTAAAAGTGAAATTAAAAACCTTAAAACACTTATACAAAAAGAAAAAAAGAAATAAACCTTACTTGAAATCCAAAATAAACTTTAAGAAAGGAACAATAATTTTACTCAAAATCCTAAACTCTTCTTCTGAAAACCTTTGAAAAACCAAATAATAGTATTAAATTAGACTGACTTCTCTTCAACAACAACTTAACTATACAACCAACTGAAATCAAATCTGCGCTCAACAATCATTTTTAAGATTACTTCAAAGAACTTCTATATACTCCTATAGATACTAACTCCCCTTTCTTTAACTTCTACAAACCACACCTAGAAAATGAACACTTCTTTCAAAACCTTCTTTCAGAAATTATATTCAATGAATGGTCAAAAATAATAAAAGAGCTTCCTAACAACAAAGCTGCAGAACTATTTGAAACTAATTATGAACACATTAAAATGCTTAATTCCAAAAGTCAAAATATCATCTGCCTTTTCTTCTCTAAAGTCTCTCTCTCCAAAGCACATCTTTAGAATGAAAAACCTTAAATCTCTTCCTCATTCTAAAAAAATCCTCTTGGAACTTTACATTAGATTAAGTCTATTCAATCTCTTTTATTGAACTAATCAAAAAATGCTTAACTAAAGTATTTACAACATGCCTAGACCAAATCATAAATCAACACTATCTTCTAAGTAACCTAAACTTTGTATTAACTAAAAACTGTTCAACATATACACTATTACAAATATTATTAAACACTATCGAACATTACAAAAATAACAACAAAGAAGCATAGATACTTTTTCAAGATATGTCTAAAGCTTTTAACAAAATCAATATATACTGCTTCATCGATTTTTGCAAAAGAATTAGCATCCCTTAGAATGTACTAAACTTTATAAAATTTTTACACCAAGATAGAAAAGCTAAAGTAATCACTATATATAGACTTTCAAACTCTATTACTCTTTACTCAAGCATCGAATAAGGAAAAACCTTCTCCTCACTCCTTTGGAAAATATACTATGATCCTATTTTCAGCTATATTAATAACAAACACAAATCAAAATTTCTAAAAATAAAATCTAATTCTCTACTTAACATTATCTTTTCAAATAAATCACAATCTATCACAATTCCACCTCTGGCATTTATTGATGACACTATCTGGAATTGTGAATCAAAAGAAAATCTTCAAAAAATTCTACAAGATATCTCAAAACTTTACTAACTCATTAATATTCAAGTAAACCCATTCAAATCAGACTTTCTTATATATCTAAAATCAAAATTTCCCAAATCAACACTACTCCTAACTACTCCTTACTCTTCAAAAACTAACAAATTCTATCTTGCAAACTAAAAAAAACTATAAGATACTTAGGTATCTTTTTGGATAGAAATGGTTCATCTAAACCTACAAACAATATTATTATTAACAAAATAAATCAATTCACTCATCTCATCAAATTCAAAAAAATCCTTCTCATACACATATCAAGATTATTTAATACAATTCTTTCACTAGCAATTGAATACCTTCTCCAAATCTGTTCCTTACCTCAGAAAAAAATCAATCAACTATCAAGCATTCTTACCAAAAACACTAAACACATCCTACACCTATTAACAAACACAAATAATGATATCTTCACTAATTTCTAACTCCTTAATATACCAACAATTAATAAGTTACTTCTACTAACAAACAGTAGCAATGTTAACAGATGTCTAAACTCAAATGTTCTTCCAACTCAAATTACTCTCTCACATATCAAAGAATGGCTAACTAAGATTTGGCAACTAACTCTGACAAAAAAAACCATTCTCTCAAACCAAAAGAAAACATTAAACTTTACAATTATTAACCAACTAGTTCTACTATACAAAAATGATATATTACTTAATAACCTATCCTTTGATGACCTACAAAATCTAAACCAAATGCATCAACTCAACTCCATATACAACTTCTTTCCAAATTCTAATGCTATGATGACTCTAAGTTTTAGAAACAACTAAATACAAATTCTATTCTCTTAGAAACAAAATTATACTAAATAATCTACCAACAATGGCAAACTTAAACACTCACTATCTTAACTTATATTTTATACCAAATTGTGCATTTTGCAACCAATACAAGGATACTAAACATATACTTTCTTGTACACTTCAGAAAACTAACTTATACCAAATTCTACTTAACTAAATAACAAATACTCTAAATATACTAAATTTAAATAACACTTCCTCTCAAACTATTTTACAAATAATTATCCATAATAACAACTCTCAAAACCTAACAAATACTCTTCTACTCCTTATTTAAGGTATCATCAAAATATCTCACTATGACCAAATCAACTCCATAATCAAAAAAACAACTAACAACTTCTTTATCAAGCTCTCTAATTCTTTACTTTTCTGGTTCAATGATGAAATCTAGAATAACAGCATTATAAATAAGAAACTGCTTATAGTATCTCTCAAAAAATTAAAAAAAATACAAACTGAATATACCTTTCTCAATCTATATCTAACCAAACTACTACCATAACCTATAATACTAATATAGATACTTATATTCAAAAATGTTTACTTCAAAACTTTTCTATATATAATTGTTTTTTCTAATTAATCTTCTCTTTTTCTTAGAGGTCTCCCTTAACCTTCTCTATAGTTGATAGTAACTTTGTTTAAATCAGCTAGCAAATAGAAAATAAGGATATAATATCATACTAGATGCCTAACTATTAACAAATAGTCTTAGTAACAACAGTGCATATTAGGAATATATATTAGCTTTATATATATACTATCCTGATATATAAATATACTAATTCTTTTCCTAACTGATATTATCAATTAATAAAAAAAAAAAAAAAAAATAAGTTAGTATATTTAAATTCAAGATATGGTAAAGTTTAGTGATTTTGTACTAATATATTAGCTGCTTCATTCAAGTTATCATTGCTGTGAGCTAGTACTTTGTAGAGAGTAATTAAAAGTTTGTAAGATTTGATAAGGTTGAGTATTATATGCCAGATTGGCTCAGTTGTAGGAGTAGAGATATGAAGGGTTTGTTGTTGTTTATGTGAGCTTTTGATATTTGGATATTACAGATTGTGAGTCTGTATAAATATTAATTTTGCAATTATGAGGAGCTATACTAATTGCTAATAGTATTACAAGTAATTCTGTTTTGTATGATGAAGGCCAGTATTGAATTTGTGCTGTGAAAAAGTTTGTTATTAGATTGTTTTCAACTTATACCTATCCAATACCTATAGAGTAGTAGTTAGTTATCAAGTTACGAACAGATTCATCTGTATAAAAAGTTAAATTTATAGAGTTGGAGTTAGAAGTTACAATAGTATATAATTTAAGAGAGGAGCTATTTGAATCAAATAATTCAAAAACAGAGTTGTTATAGATAAGGATATTTGGAGTGGGAGGTATATATATTGGGTTTCTATTTGCGTAGCATATATTAAGTCTAAGTAATTTGCATTAAATTTAAGTAATGTATTTGGGTTGTTTGAAATTTTTCTTCCCTAAAATTTTGTTGATAAGGTAGCTGAGATATCAAAAGTGTATTGATTTTTAATTCTATTGGAGTTTAAATTGCATTCAGAGCAAGGACTGCAAGTTAAAGGTTGAGTTGGATAATATTCAGTATATGTATAGTCTATATTATGTATTCAGTATATAATAGAGATTGTGTTAAGTTGGTTATTAAATAGACGAGCTTTGTCTATTGTAATTGAGTTGTTATTATTATTAGTAATTAGCTAAGATTTGTGTTTTTTGCTAAAATGTCTAGTGGTATAACTAAAATAGTTATTTGATGCAAGTGCTAGTTGTTGTGTAATATTTTCTTATAGTAGAATTTTCAATTAAAATATTTTCAATATATTTGAACTATGTTGGAGTTTTGCCTTTAGGCAGATAACCTATTTGTAGAGATAGATATTCTCATTTTAGGAGTGTACTATTGTCTATAGTAGTGAGTTGGTCCAGGTAAAGTATATTTTTTGTTTTAAGTTATTTTTTGAAAGTATTATAAGAGCTGAGTTTGTTGAGTAATTTTTCAAGAGGATATGCTAAATGTGTTATAGTATGAAGCCATATTATACTATAATGTGCATCTATTTGTATATTTAAATATTGAAGTAGCTAAATTATTTTGAAGTTAGTAGAATACTTATTTTTTCCATCAATAATCAGATTAGAATAATGAAGAATATTTGTAGTAGACCACAGATTATTTTGTAGTTGTTGGATGTGAATTTTAGTTGTTGTTTCTAGAATATTTGAATCATTAAGACAAAGTAAAAATTTTGAGATATGGTGTTGGAGTTGTATGTCCTATATATTTTTAATTCTGTAGATATAGTGATTTAGCATAACACTATTTGAAATATTTCGTGAGAGGTTAAATTGTATTTAGCTATAGTTTGATATGTAGAGAGAATTTGTTCACAAGTTGTTTTTGATAAAACAACATTATGAATTTGGTATTTGAGAGTTGGAATAATAACTGTATTTATAATATAAGCTACTTGTTTGTTAGTTATTTGTTTAGTTTTGAGAATATTGATAAAGTTTTGTGATTCCTATATGATAAGTTTTACTTGTTAAGTTTGTTGGTAACTAGGTAGGAACTAGCATTCTAAAAATTTAAAAGATACATTTTTAGGTTGTAGAGAGATTGTCTGTTGAATAAAGTTAATAGATGATGGGTTTTTTGAATTAGTACTAAGAATAGATTTAAGTAGATTAATTTTTAGATTAGCTATTTCAAAGAAGGATGAAGCTAATTCTAGAATTTGTTTAAGTTCATTTTTTGAAGAAGCAATTCATAGTGTATTATCTATGAATACAAAAACAGATGTTAATGCTTGAAGTTGGTTTGTTTTTTTTGTTTTAAGATTTGAAGTTTAAGAGACTTCCAGACTATAATCTTTATATATTTTGACAATTTGTATAATTAGAGGATCATAATATATATACTATAGGAGAAGTATGATTATTTTTCCTTGGTCAATTCTATTTTTAACTATATAGGATTGAGTAAGTCCAAAGTTAGTAATAATTTTGTTAGAACAGTCTGAGAGCAGGTCAAGTATAGTTTGAGTAAGTTGATATAGGAGTTGAATTCTTTCAAGTGCTTTTTGAAGTAGATGTATATTGGCTGAATCATATGCTTTGCTCATATCTTATAATAGTAGCCAGAGCTCCTTGTTATTGCAGTATGAGTCCTCAATTATATTATTAAGAATATGAATTGGAGTAGAAGTACTATTTCATAGGAGGGTAATGTAGTTGAGTAATGATAGAATTTGCTTAGATATTAGAGCAATACTAAGATGATTCATAAGAATTTTTGTATAGAGTTTTTTAATTTGTTTGATTAAGCTAATTGGTCTAGTATTGTATAAGTTGCTATCAAATACTAGTTTTTTTGAGATTGGAAAGATATAGCATATTTTTTATTGTTTTGGTATTGTTTGGTATACTAAATATCTGTTAAGCAAAATTGTTATTGTTTGTAAGAATAGATCACTAGCATATTTAGGCATTTTATAACTAATATCTGATGAACTACATGCTTTGTTGTTAGAGAGGTTTTGGAGAGTTTAAGTAATTTCTTCAGTTGTAATAGTGTTAAGAATATTATTATAGTGAGATGAGTTAATTAAAGTAATCAGTTCATATCAATTTTTCTATGTTAAGCTAAAAATTTGTTGATTAGTAGATTTAAAATTAGTCTATTAGTCAAAGTGGCTTCTGATTTGTTTCTTGATAAGTTTAGAATCAGTTATTAATTCTGTATCTGTTTTAAAATTTTGAAAAAAAACATAATCAGTATGTCTATTAAGAATACTATTAATCATTTTAGTTGGTTATATTTGAAGAGCAGAGTATCGTTTTTCTGTTGCTATATTAATTTGTTATCGAATATGTGATGAGTTTTCTATTTCTTGAGCTTTATATAAAGTTTTTTAATATACTTGTAGGTCATTAAGCCAAGTTGGAATTTCATTATTATTAACAGGAAAGTTGCTAATATTTAGGTTTTGTTATTGATTTATTATGTTAATTAAAGAAGAAATATTAGTTGGAATTAGAAGATTATTGTTGTATATATATTTGACTTGACGAATAATTTGTTCTATTGATTTCAGAGCTTGATGTAGTTGTATAGCTTTTTGTGAGTAAATATAATAGAAGTTCTGAAATTTAATCTTTTTATTAGGTATTATTTTAAGAGCAGCAGAAATAATACTTGTTTGAATTTTGTGCCAGTGTGATTCAAGAGAGTTACTAGTATTTGTATCAAGTGGAGTATTGTTTTAATTAATATTATAATTAACTTGGTCTGCAAATTCTTCCTAGGTTTCTTTGTTCATTGAGCTATAATCAAAGATCCTTCTATTTGCTGTAAATTTTTGTTTGTAGTTTGTGTTAGTATAGGAGAATAACCATAAAGATACAAGTATCATATGATCACTTTGTGTAGATATTAATAGATTTTCTAAACTAAATTTTTGAAGATATAGTATTATAAATTCATAGCACCATATGTAGTTAATTCTAGTTTGTGATTGGTTATTATGCCATGTATAAGATATATTAGATATGTAGTTAGCAAGATCATATAAATTGTTGCTTATAAGAAAGCTAATGAGTTTGGATTTTGAACTTGCTGAATTTGTTGTAGAGACATCTACATTAAAGTCACCAAGAACTATTGGATAGAGTTGTTGGCTAAGTGCTTGTTGTATTCATTGGTTGACTTTAGTTTGTATTGAATTTCTATATGATATATTAGTAGAAGAAAGATATACTGAAATTATTCAAAATTTAAAATCATGTTTGAAGAAAAGATCAATAGAAATTGCTCTTCCTTCATGTTTAAGAATTTTGTGAATATGTAGTATCAGATTATTTGAGATCATAATTCTAGTTTCTTCTACTAAAGAAGTAGAATTTGATAGATAGTATATGAAGTATTTAGTATTGAAATATTTTGATTTAGAGTTGGTAAGTTTGGTTTTTGTTAAACTAATAATATTGTAGTTATAAGAGAGACAAAATTTTTTCCATAGTTGTTTTTTAAGAGAGTTGTTGTATTCCCTAACATTATAAGTTATAATATTAAAGGAGAGTGAGTTGTTAGTATTGTTAGTATTAGTATTAGTAGTTATTTGTGAATTAGCATTATTTAAAAAGTTTGTTGGTAGATTAGTAATATTTAAGTTATCGTTGAAATTAGAAATAATTAGATTTGTAAAAGTTCTGAGAGGAGTGTTATAGTATTGGAAGAGGGTGAAGAGATTAAGTAGTGTATGATCTAAGAGGATATTATTATTACAAAGAAGATATATATGAGCTTTATTGAGTTGTTTGTTAATAGAAAATCTTGTAGGTTTAGTAAATTTTTTTTCTTTTAGGTGTTTATAAATAATCTAATAGTTTGATCAGTTTTTAGTGAATTCATATTATAAAATTTTAGAAATGTATTATAGCAAGTTAGTGCTTCAAAAGATTTTAAGAATGTTGGAATTGGAAGCACTAGAAGGTCTTCTATATATATGCTTACCATATGCTTAGTTTTCATAGCTATGCTGAACTCAAAAGTCTGCTCTGTGTATTAAGTCTGACTTTTTTTTTTTTTATATAAATGCTATTAGCTGAAACTTTATTAGTTTTTGATAGTAGATAATAATACATATTATAAGAATATAACTAGTCATATATACAACTTTAAATTGTCTATTTAAGTAGTTTGCTCAAAAGTTCTACACTAGTTGCAATATCTAAAATCTATTTGAAGATTTTCTATTTAAACTTTCTGACACTATAACTTACCTATATTCTATCTATTTATACTAAGCTTGTCTAACCCTATACTACTTCTTTATAAAGATATCTAAACTAATATATATTTATTAATTTTATAATTTGGAGTCTAGACTCTATCTCAAGATATCTCTTCACTAACTCTCTAATCAATAAGATACTATAAAACCTAACTATACTATACTATATTCTAATTTAGTTTCTATATATTTTTGTTTGATATTCATATAAATATAGTTTCTTTTTTAATTCTCAACTGAGTTAGTTCTTTATATTTTCAGATATTTTATAAGATAAATTCTTCTAATCTAGTTAGCTGCTAAGCCAAATTAGTATTGCTATATAACAAACTTATTTACATCTATTCAATTATATCTTTCAGCTATAGATTTCTTTATTAGATCAAGTATTAACTAATATGACTATTGAAATCTATACTACTTTATCTAACTTAGAATTTCTACCATATAGATCCTCTACTTATAGATCCTATTAAGATTTATTCATGTAATATTATATTTCTTCAAATACTATATTATACTTCTTTTTTTTTTTTTGTTGTTAAGGTGGCTTATATTGCTAAAGAAATTTTTTATTAGAATTGTTAACAGGATTATATATTGATAATCTCTACTGTTTGTAATTACATGAAGAGTATACAACAAGCTACATGTATAACTTTAGTCATTATCTATTTTAAGTAGTCTGCTGCACAGGCATTAGGCTACCCAATTAGTTCTATACTATGCTGCTATACCTGTAACTTGTCTATAAGTTACCTATTTAAACACTCTGTTCATTAACCTATACAGATCCAACCTAACATTACTGCAACACCTAACCACTTAAGCTAGCTAGCTCGTTATAGATCTATTTATTCAGAATAGCTTAGGTTCTCTTAGGATATATTGTACTAGACGTATTGCTAATACCACAGAGCTAGTTAACCTCGAAGCAAACCTACTAGAGTGGTCTGTACCTATTTTACAGATTCATCTAGCTTAGAACTCTTGTAAATATTCATACAACTCCAGGTTTTACTGTAGTCCTCCACCAGTTGGTCAACCTAGTTCTTTACTATTTATTAGACTGAGTTTTCTTCTTGGATCAAACTTAAGCTAATGTAGTCATGTCAGAAGGTCATATTACTTCACTAATTTAGGATTTCTACCATGCAGATCTTCTGCTCATATATCCTATTAAGATTTATTCATGTAATGTTATGCTATACTTTCAAGTTCTGATCGATTTAGTACAACTCAATTTATAGAGGTACGCTCTCAAAAATAGATAAGGTTTACTGTAACATATCACAAGATCTGAGAAATTATTCAAATTTGTTAACAGTAGGATTTGAACCCCAGACCTATTGCATAGTGGTCTGACAACTTAACTACTATACTAAGTCACTAGACTAGGGATGTGTTCGGTTACGGTTACAGCTGGTCACTAATCAGTTATAACTATAACTGATATCCTTCGGTCAGAGATTTTTGACTGACTGGTTATTTTTATAACTGATATTCTAATATTAATAAATTTAAATTTTATAGCTGATTAATGTATGTATAAAGTATCACAAATTTAGAGATAACATTATTATTTATCTCTAAGATTTTTATTTTGTGATACTCATGTAATTACTTTATTTTTATTATGTGAAATTTTGTATAATTACAAGAGTATCACTAAATAAAATCTTAGAGATAATGATAATATTATCATTATCTTTAATAAATTAGAATTATTAAGATATTCGACAACAAGTATGAGATCAAGTTTAATAAGTTGTAATTAATATAAACTTAGCTTATCGTTATTATTACTGTATCATAAAAAAAGTTTTTGAATTATATAAAGTTATTGTACAATAAAATAAGATAGCGAATGTAATAAATAAATGTTATTAATATTAATAATAAATATTATTGTACAATAAAATAAGATAGTGAATGGGTCTGGCGATCTTAGTGTAGTGGTTAGGTTGCCAGACCGCCATGCAAGAGGTCTGGGGTTCAAATCCCACTGTCGA
>CAJVPM010002198.1:0-10304 GCA_910592325.1 Scutellospora calospora | reverse complement strand
TAAAGTTCTAAGTTCTCTATTAGTTCTTTAATAAATATAATCTTTTGGCTTTAAAAATAAACTTCTCTAATGAACTATCACAGTGAAGTAATATTTTACTTTGACATCATTAGGAGTCCTCCTTCTGTGTCTTATATTATTTGGGATGTATTAAGAAGGCTACACTACTTGTAACAATATATAAGAACAAAATATGTATAGCATATTTTATAAAGGAAGAATTACTAGAGCATCTAGCTGAATACTGTATTTACTAAAAAATATAAGAAAAAATAGAAGAAATTATCTTAAAAGAGCTTGACCTTAGACTTAATAAAAAATAGAATCTTATAAACATAAATCAAAGATTAAAAGTAATATTTTTAGGAATGAATATTAAAGACAAGCTTAACAAAAGAAAATTGCTAATTTGCGAGCTAACAAGTATTAGTTTAATAGCAGAAGTTAAAAAAGTTATAGAATTAGGATCTAAAGCTAATAAAGTTATTTGCTAGTTCACTGAGATCTTTTGGTCAAATTTTTTTGAGAACTTTGAAAGTTTTATTGTGAAATGATAATAGAGTAGAAGAAAAGAAATAGTATTATTTGTAGTCTAAAGAAAAAGAAATCGAAATAAAAACAGAAAAGTAGCTTAAATCAGAACTATACTAATAAAGAAAATTAAGACTTATAAAGAATTATAAACAAAGAAAAAAAGAAAGATAAAGTATTTAGACTTCAGAAATTAGCTAAATCTAAAGTAAATAATTGAATTAAGACAAGAACAAAAGACAGTTAGTTTAGTTTTAAAAACAATTAAATTATCTTAATATAGATACATAGCAGTCTTCTGTAGATCAGAAAAATAGTTTTTGCTTAAGCAAATCTTCTTTTGAAAAGAAAAGATACTATTGTAGCAGATTGCACTTAGGTACTATTAGCAAACAAATAAGTTCAAAGTTATGTGAAGAATATAGTTGTATAGCTAGTTTAGTATAGTTTATATTATTGTTATAATATTATATATTTTCTCTTAATAAATGAAAGGAAAGATCACCTAAGTAAAAAAAAAAAACAATAATATATTTAAAAAATTAACTAAGTAAAATAAATAGATAAAACTCATTTTATAATAATAAGTACTTTTGATTATCTTTATATATTCTTTTTTTTTTTTTTTTTATTGTTAAGGTGGTTTATATTGCTGAAAAAATTTTATTAGAATTGTTAACAGGATTATACATTGATAATCCCTATTGTTTGTAATTATATGAAGAGTATACAATAAGCTACATATACAACTTTAGTCATTGTCTATTTTAAGTAGTCCGCTGCATAGGCGTTAAGCTATCCGATTGGTTCTACACTATATTGCCATATCTGTAACCCACCTGTGAGTTACCTATTTAAATACTCTGTTCATTAACTCATACAGATTCAATCTAACGTTACTGCAACACCTAACCGCTTAAGCTAGCTAGCTTGTTATGAATCCATTTATCTAAATAGCTTAGGTCCTCTCAGTTTATATTATACTAGACATATTGCTAGTACTGCAGAGCCAGTTAACCTCAAAGCAAACCTACTAGAGTAGTCTGTATCTATTTTACTGATTCATCTAGCTTAGACCTTTGTAGATGTTTATACAACTCCAAGTTTCACTGTGGTCCTCCACCAGTCAGTTAACCTAGTTCTTTTCTAGTATCTAGCTAGTTCTAGTTACCTTTCGCCTAGAGATCTCGAAACTTTCTACCTTTATTAAACTGAGTTTTCTTCTCAGATCAGACTTTAGCTAATATAGTTCTGTCAGAAGGCTATACTACTTCATCAACTCGGGATTTCTACTATGCAGATCTTTTACCTATATATTCTATCAAGATTTATTCGTGTAATATTACACTACACTTCCAAGTTTCAATCAATTTGGTACAACTCAATTTATAGAGTATACCTTCAGAAATGAACAGAGTTTACTGTAACATATCACAAGGTCTGAGAAATTATTTAAATTCGTCGACAGTAGGATTTAAACTCCAGACCTATTGCATAGCAGTCTGACAACCTAACCACTATACTAGGTCACTGGACTTTATTATCTTTATATATTCTATTCTTCTTATAAACTAAATTATCTTAAAAACTTGAGTTTTTTTCATCTAGTTTAGTAAATTCTAAACTGTTATTTTATTTTTATTTTTATTTAGAACTGATCTTTAGATATCTTAGCTTTTTATAATTTCTTTTTTTTTTGCATATTTTTGCTTATCTATATTAATTTTTTTTTTTTTTTCTTATAAGCATCTCATCTAACTCTTTTATAGCTTATTCTTTTCTTCCTTTTTTTGCTTTCTAATTAGAGACTCTTTTATCTTAGTTTCTTGTATCTTTATCTTCTTCAGTATTTTCTTCTAGAATTAATTTAGCTTAATCATAGTCTTCTTTTTTGTTTTTTAAATTTTTTTTTGTTTCTTTATATACTTTTTTACAATTAAAATTTAAAATATACTACATGAAAGACTAATATTATAATAGCCAGAACTAACATACAAGACAGACTTTGAATTTTTGCATAACTATAAAAATCAGATATACAGTAAGTGATTCTACAGAAATAACTTCTTTCTCTTCAGCAACCAATACTTCATCTAATGCTAAAGTTACTACTTGCTTTAATTTATTCCTACTCTTAAACAACCTACTATCACTTAATCAAAATAATACTTTAGACTCATTCTTAAACTACTTACAAAACTTTTCATTTTCTCTATTATTTAAAATTTTAATCAATATACTTCAAACAGAAACTTATATTTATCTTAATATAAATAAATCTATACTACTTAACTACTACTTACTAATATTAAAAAACTTTTATAATTTCTATAACTTACCTATCTATACAATTCTTAGACTACTAAATATTAATATAGAAATTTTTTTATAACCAAATTATACTCTAAATATTCAGATATCAATACTCTAACTAACCACTTCTCAAATAATAATATATAAGCTAGTTTTACAAATTAATAAAAAATTTTTAATCAATTAGTTAGTTAATTATTTTTTTAGTTAACAACTAGTTGCAACTAATTGATTAATTAATTAATTGTTAAGTTGCAACTAATTAATTAGTTGATTAATCAACTAATTGATAAGTTATAACTAATTAATTAATTTTTTTGTTATTAAGGCTACTTCCTTGGCCGATTAGATTTTATTAGTTTGTTATTGTGGAACTATCATATGAACAGTTTCCTAAAGTTTTATAGTTACATGATGAGTGTACAATAAGCCATATATACAACTTTAGTTATTGTCTAATTTAAGTAGTCCGCTATACAGACAATTGACCATCTGTTGGTTCTACATTATGCTGCCATATCTGCAACCTACCTGTAAGTTACTTATTTAAACCTCTAATCATTAACCCTTACTCCTATTCCAAACTAACATTACCACTATGACTAACTGCTTACACTAGCTGGTTCACCTGTGGATTCATTTTTTGCATAGCTTAGGTTCTCTTGGGATGCATATACAAAATGTATTGTAAGCTGCAGAGCTCCAATTAACCTCAGAAGTAATTCCTACCAGAGTGGTCATATGTCCATTTCACAGATTCACCTGAATTAGACCCTTGTCAATATTTATACAAACCTAGTTCCTGCTATGGCTATCCACTAGATATAGTCCTCCAAGTTCTAGCTAGATATTTCATGAGGTAGATCCTCTCAATCTAGTTAGCCGCCAAGCTATGTTGGTGTTGCCACTAATGCAAGACACTAGGCTGCATTACACAGTGAATTTACTCACACCTATCGATCTCACATCCTTCGTACTCAGGTTTTTTACTGGATCTGATATTAACTAGCTTAACTGTCAAAATCCATACTACTTTACCAAACTCGGTATTTCTACCATGCAGGTCCTCTGCCTATAGATCCTATCAAGATTTATTCATGTAATATAACTCGAATATTGTATCATACTTCTAATGTCCGATTGATATTGGTGTAATATGATTTATAAAGTTGTAACCCTCAGAAACGAGCAGAGTTTACGTAAGTTGGATACAAAGGTCTGAGTAATTATTCAAATTTGTCAACAGTGGGATTTGAATCCCAGACCTTTTGCATAGCAGTCTGGCAACCTAACTACTACACTAAGATTACTAGACCTTACTAATTAATTAATTAATTAATCGATTAGTTATAAATAATTAATTAATTATTCAATCAAATTTTCAATTAATTAGTAATTAATTCTTTAATCGATTAGTTGCAACTAATTAATTAGTTAATTAATTGATTAATTGATTAGTTAATATCTAAAAAGCTCAATTAATTAGTTATCAACTAACTAACTAATTAATTTTTTCAACTTTCAATTTGTAATACTAATACAAGCTCTCTCAGTAAAGATATACTCTCTAAATACAAATAGTTTTCTAGAAAACTACAAACAACTAAGCCTAATTAACTATATTACAAAAAACCAAATAGATATTTTTAGCATTTCTAAAACTCACCTTAACTTAAAAGAATCAAAATTCTCAACAATATCAAAAAACTTTACTAACTACTAAAAATTCTGAATATCTAGTAATCATAGACAAGGAGATATTAGAATTATAATAAATAACTAACTTGCTAAACATATTAGAAAGATTCAAATATTCAAAAACTCTCTTTTAGAAATAGATCTCTATTTAAAAACAACTATATTAAACTCATTCAAATTTATTTTCCAACATAGAAAAAGAAACAATTATATAAAGAAATCTTTATTTATCTCACTCTAATCTTTAAATTTACTAATTACAAAATTATAATTATAAGAGACCTAAACAATACTCCAAACTTTAAACTAAATAGACTACTAGCAAAAAAATATAACATCTCAGAAAATTAACTTTTTCAAATCCTTAAATATTAAAACTTTTGAGATATATTTGCTTATTCTATTCTACTACATAAAAATTCATATATATTCATAATAATAGCTCTAGTAGAATTAATCAAATATAGATAAATATTTATATTACTCTTCTAGATTGTATAGATTTTCTTCTAAACTCCTTCTCTAATTCTGATCATTCAACTATCTCTCTTGAAACAACAATTATTATTAACAAATTACTTTTACTAAATCTCTATCTATGAACTATCTTTAAATTAAATTCTACTCAACTATTATAAATTGAAAAATATTAATAATATACTGAACAAAATTTTACTTATCTTCTTACTACCATAGATAAAATCTCAAATATTAATGACTTAAACAATACATAGTATCAAATTAAAAAATTTATCAACAAAACAGCTCTCAAACATATTCTATTTAAAAAAATTAAAACAAATTCAGATATAAATAACTATTAAAAACTCACTCTATTACCTCTATACAAACAACTAAAAAATATTATCTCAATAAAAAACCTTTCTACAAACTCAGATATTACTCTACTCTATAATTTTATACAAAAAAATACTCAAATAATATTCTTTTTCTTCTATTGTACTAACTTTTTTTAGAAGCAAATTCAAACCAAAATACTATTCTAATACTCTTTAAAAATAAAATAAAGAACTTAAAAATCCTTATTCAAAAAGAAAAAAAAGACTAAACTCTCCTAGAAATTCAAAACAAACTTGATGAAGAAAACAATAATTTTACTTAAAATCTAAAACTCTTCTTCTGCAAAACTCTTAAAAAATCTAATAATAGTATTAAATTAGATAATTTTTTATCAAATAATAATTTAACTACTCAACTATTAGAAGTCAAAACAGCTTTAAATAAATATTTTTCTAAATACTTTCAAGAACTTCTTTGCTCTTTAATAGATTCTAATTTACTTTTTTTTAACTTCTATAAACTATACTCTAAAAATAAATATCTTTTCTATAATTTTCTTTATAAAATTACATCTGAAGAATAAACAAAAATACTAAAAGAACTTTTAAATAATAAAGCTACAAGACTATTAGAATTAAACTATGAATATATAAAAATACTCAACTCCAAAGGCCAAAATATTATCTGTTTCTTCTTTTCAAAATACTTTCTTTTATAAAGTACTCTAACAGAATAAAAAATATTAAACCTATTTTTTATTTCTAAAAAATTTTCTTGAGATTTTACTTTGAATCAAGTCTAACTAATTTCTTTAATCAAACTAATTAAAAAATACTTAACCAAAATTTTTACTATAATACTACTTCTCATATTTATAGATAATATAGTTTAGTATTATAAATCTAAAGAAAACCTTTAAAAAATACTTCAGGATATATTAGACCTCTACTAACTAAACAACATTCACATTAACTTACAAAAATTAAATCTTTTTCACATACTCAAAGCTAAAACCAAAACTTTCTAATTTAATACTCTACTAAACTAATTTATAACTTTCAAAAACCAATTAATCCTACTGTAATAATATTTTCTTTAATATTATATTTTATTATTTAGTTTTATTTATTATTATATTTTATATTTTATTATATTTAAATTTTTTTAAAATTCAGCAGCCATGTTTCAACTTTATTCAAGCAGTTTGCAAAGCAAACTTTTTACATTCAAATTTATATTCTTATGTATTTGACTATTCAGCTGAAACTCACCTAGTTACCCAAATAGTATTTATGTGCAGCATGCTATAGTTAGTCTTTTAAATTCACACTATTGGATTCAGTTATTCAAACCTTCCTGTACTTCAGATGATTCCAACAATCCAAAAAAAAAAAAAAAATTGTTACTATCTAAAAGCTTTAAAGCTAACTAACAAAGAAAATCTTGTCCTAAGTTAAAAATTTTGTTAAGCAGTAACATAATAAAATAGGCTATATAAAAGAAAAAAAAATGAAAAAAGAAAACAAAATACTCTTTAACCTGAACCAGATTCAAAAACATTAAGTTAGCAGACTTATAACCTATCTCAAATTATTCTTTCTCTAATATTATAATCTATTCTTATTGCCTTATAATAGTATATCGATTGCTGTTCGTATCTTCTTATATACCTATGAAACTAGTTTCAACAAAACAAACAAAACAAAATATGTGTTCCCATATTTTTGTTTTCTGTTTTGTTTATTCCTATAGTTATGCACCTAACAGAGTATGTCTAAAAATAGATATGATAAACAATGCTAATCTTTTGTAGGAGGGAATCTAAATTCTTCACTTTTGTCAATATAGATGGAAAGCTAGCAAGAAAAAGCTTGTGATATATAGTTGTTTTCCAAGACTTTAAAGAGTATGTAAACAAAATATTTGGTTGTTTCTCTACTTCATAAGCCTTCTTTTACTAACTTCATCAACAAAGAGCTTTGTCCTAAAAGTTCTTTACCAAAATTTTTTATATAAGGGCTCCACCTCCTGCTAGTTATCTTATATAATATCACTTTTAGCTTGCATGCTAAATATACAAAGGAGTTCCTAAAGAGAAATAGAACCCTAGTTGACCTTTGTAAAAACTATTATTGTAAAAGAGTCTTCTTCTTCATTCTCTAACAAAATTTTTGTTTTTTGCTTTTTCAGTTTTTTGGGAAAAAAAATTATCAGAAAGAGTGTTTGATTTTATTATATTTTAATTATATAGTTTTATAGTAGTTAGTATATATTTTTAGTTTAAAACAGTAATAGCAAACCAAGAAGTAATTAGTTCTTTTTAAACTACTAACAAGAATTGTAGAAAAGGTTACTAGCTTTATAATAATATATATTTTATTACAAATCATTATATAAGTTATTGAGTAATTGCTATTTTTAGTTTTTAATACCAAAAGATATATCATATTACTTTGCAATTTGTATAATACATAAGACTAGGAAATCTGATACAAACTATGCTATATGGTATACTATATAGTTTTAGCATATATTCTACCTTATAGCATCTCTTAGAATCTTCTTTAATACATAGTATATTCCTAAAAATAGTGTTATGAAAAGATATATAAAGGATTATTTTTTGCTTTTCTAAAATAACAAGTTCTATCTTATAATCTTATCTACTATATAATATATAATAAAATATCTATTAAAATATATTTATCTTTAAAAACTATTTAATATTGTTTAAGTTATCAAATATCTTAAATTATTTTTATTAAAAGCTCCTTTAATTTCAATATAAAACTTAGTCTACTCTATATTTTGACTTATAATTTATAAAAACTTAATAGTTTTTATAAATAATCTTATACTACTATGCAAACCAAATGAAACAATAAGATATCTTAGCATATTTCTAGATAGCAATAGATTACTTAAACTAATAATAAACATAATTACTAATAAAATAAACCAATTTACATACCTTATCTGATTTAAAAAACTTCTCATAATATACATATTCAGACTATTTAACTCAATCTTCTTACTATCTATTGAATACCTTCTTCAAATTTACTTTCTTTCTCAGAAAAAAATCAACTAGTTATCAAGTACCTTCACTAAAAATATTAAATATATACTACATTTACTAACTAATACAAATAATTATATTCTAACAAACCTCTAACTACTCAATATATCAATTCTAAATAAGCTTCTATTATTAACAAATAGTAGCAATATTAACAGATGCTTCAACTTAAATACACTTCTTACTCAAATTACTTAAGCTCATATTAAAGAATAGTTAACAAAAATATGGTAATTAGAATTAACAAAAAAAGTTATTCTTTCTAACCAAAGAAAAATCTAAAATTTCATAGTTATTAATTAACTAATTTCTATATACAAAAACAATATCTTACTAAATAACTCTTATCTTACAAACTCATAATATCTTGATTAAACAAAAAAACTAAATCTTATCTACAACTTCCTTCTAAATTTTAATACTTCAATAACTTTTAGTCTTAGAAATAATTAAATTCTTTTTCTAGAACAACTATTTACAGCAGATAACTAATATCTATTTTTATAAAAAAATATCTATTTTCATACTTACAAACCTCTTTGAGATCTAATATCTAAATAGTACAAACATATAGCAAACTAAAGAACATTATTATCAGTACTTGAAGTTTAGTCTAATCTTAACTTTGAACTAACAAATTCTTTCTTAAATACACTTAATCTCATTATACTACAAAATTCTAACAAAAACTTTTAGACTCTATATATCTCACTTCTAAGCTTTAAAATTAGAAAAATAATTAATTAATATTTCAAAACTATTAATTCATTTCAACTAACACAAATACAATTTTTATTTCTTCAATACCTACTAAAATACAAATTAACTATAATCAAACAATAAATATAAAATACAAAATATAAAAAATAAACTAATTTAGACTTAGTATAAACTAACAGAAAATACTTATACTACAAAATATCTATTATTCTTTAATTAAATCTCTAACACTAAATCTATCTAATATTATAATCTTCTTATTTGATATAATTCTTATTCAAAATACTATAAAAAATTTTATTACTAAACTCAACTAATAAACTTTCATAATTAAATCTTATCTCTTAATACTAAAACTTTTCATTTCTATACAGATACCTTGATTAAAAACTCGCAAACACCAGATATTAAAACAGGCATTACTTAAATCCTTAAAAATAATACTTGAATCAAGTTTAATATATCTATATCATCATCACAACTCTTTCCAACAATCATCAAAACCAAAACAACAAAACAATAAAAATTTATTTTTCTTGCGCTACTACCTAGTAAAACTACTTAAAGTAACTGACTACGCGAGGAATAAACCACGAGGCTATGATAAGCCAGTAGCAAGAACTGCAACAAGTCAGTTTCAAGGTTGTACTGAGCTCTTTGGCTATCTAATTTTGGTGGGGCGACTTTAAGTTAGTTTAGTAGAAAGATGTCGACAGTAAAAAGAAGAAGTATAAGAAGGACTCCAACTATGCTTGTGCTAGATCAAGCATATAACTACTCTCTTAGTTTTGTTTTTTTGAAGAACTACTTCTTTTATTTATAACAACTAGACTTTTGGACTTGGAATCGTTTCCCTTTGTTTTTCAACGACAAAAAGTGAGGATTTGGCTTATCCTTGCTAAAAGATCTACATTTGTATTACGTCTATTTTGGGAAAGTCACGTTGTATGCTACCAAACAATAACAACTTACAAATACGTGTAGCCACGTGCTACAAGTTAATATTTGTTGACATCTTCGTTAGAGGATTACGTGAAGCCATGCCCTGTTGGACGAGTAAGAAATAGACTTGATGAAATTAGTTGACATTACAGAGATATATACATGAGTAGCAACAGTATATATAATTTTTAATAGTAGTGCTTGCCTTTGAGCTTGCTTT
>CAJVPM010002197.1:0-10304 GCA_910592325.1 Scutellospora calospora | reverse complement strand
CTGTAGTAGAGAGGTAGATGTTTAGTTAGTAGATTTTCTTGTAATTCTTTAATTGTTTTGATTTTTTTAAAAGGAATGTGTTTAGTTGCAGCTTTAATTATTGCTTTATAGATTTGATTCCAGCAATTATTAAGTTGGTTTTGATTAGAAATATTAGTAATTTTAAAAGAAATACGTTGAAAACTTTGTACTAATTGGTTAGCATAGTTTTCAGTATTTTTTTTAGTGTAGTTTTTCCAGAGGAAGCATCTTCTTTTTTGTTGTTTTTGGGGTTTAGGTTTGTTGATAATTATTGAGATTTCAATAGTTGTGATATTGTGATCAGATTCGAGTATATTATAAGAATGTATATCTGTGTAATCAATATTTGATATTGATAAATTAGTCCAAATTTGATCAATTTGGCTTTGAATATTTTGGCATTGGAATATGTCGTTTTTGGTATTAGGAAAGAAAGTTCGAAAACTATCTTTGTATTTGTGACTGATTAAATGTTTTATGAGTTGGAGTACTGATATTAATGTTTTTTTAGATGGATTTCGGTCAATATGTGCATTAGGGACCCTGTTGAAGTTACTCATAATTATTATTTTATAGTTTTGGTCCTGTAGTAAAGAAATTATATTTTCCTGAATTTCTTTACAGAGTTGTTTTTTTTCTTGTGTTGGAAGATAAATTTGTAGGAGTCTTATGAGTTGGTTTTTAAAATGAAGATCAAGGCCAATAATATGTCCTTTATGGTTATGTGTTTGGGCAATATATTTAGCAATTTTTTGGTGAATAAATATACCTATACCTGCTTAGTGAGAGTTTGTGTAAGAGCTCCAATAGCTTTTGTAATTCTTTATGTTTTTGTTAGGAAGTTTACTTCTTTTGTTGATAGGTGTGTTTCTAAAACTCCTAAGATTTCATAAGAATTGTTGTTAAGAGTTTCAGTTATTGCTAGTTGTTTGTTAGCTTGTAAGAGGCTATTGATATTTATTGAGCCAATTTTGAGGATAAGAGAAGTGTATTCTATTGAGATTGTATTAAAGTTGTTAGTATTATTATTAGTTTTAATTATATTATCTGAAGTAGATTTTATAGGTAAATTATAATATTGGGGAAATTGGTTAGTAGATATCAAGAAATGGTTTGGAAGAAATGATTCATTATGATTCAAATAGACATGAGTTTCAGTTTTCATAGAGTTAATTGAAATTTTTGGTGTATGGAGATAATTGTTTTGTTAGAGATAAAAGTAGAAAGTTTTAAGTGTTTGTGGACTGTTAAGTTTTAGTAGATTGTGATATTGTAAAAATTTGTTATAGCATAAGTTTTCCTCAGTAGGTGTTGAAGTATTGGAGGCTGAGAATAGTTGGATGTCTTCTGTAAAAGCACTCGCCATATACCTGGTTTTCACAGTTACGGAGGATACCAAAGTCTACTCTGTATATTGAGTCTAACCATCATAATATTGGTCCTTCATGTAAATAGACTTTTCCTCCCGTCTACTTACTACATTCTTCTCTAAGGATAGCCCACAAAAAGTGGAGAACATAAATTTCTTAGCGACGGAGGTTGTATTAATATTTACAGAAGACTGAATTAAAAAGGAGATGTAGTTGTATTAATATTAGGTATTTTGGAGCTTTGAGGTGCAGATTCAATAGTTTTTTCTGATTGGTTATCATTAAGTTGAGGTTGGGATTGAGATGAAGTTAAAATTGGTTTTGTACAAGAGAGATAGAAAGTATTAATTTTTTGGGTTGTTTGAAATGAATTTTAAATTTATCATAAATAATTTGTTGAGCTTGTGAATAAAAAGTAGATTTGTATTTAAGACGAATTTGAGGAAAACTTATATTATTTTGATGTACTATACTAAAATATGTGAGAACACATGCAAGGAAATGGGTATCAATAAGATTTGTAGTAAGTTTTTTAATTGCTTCATATTCACTTAGCTCTGCTATACTATCATTTTTAGCAGCTGCATTAAGGAAAGCTTTAAAGAAGCAGTAGAAATAGTATATACAACGTTTTAAGTTTGGTTCGGCTTCATTAAGGTTTATATATTGTTTTTTAGTTTCATTAGTAAGTTTGTTAATGAGAGGAATAGGTGTTGGTATATTAAAAGATGCTTGATGTTCCTGGTTCTTATCAAAAATTGTAAAATTGAATGTGAGTTGAGTAAATATTAGTTTAATTTCACTATCAATTTCTATAGTAGAAGTAGTTAGAAATTGATCAAAAGTTTTCTTAAAGAAAACTTTAAAAATTGTTTTAAAGTCATAGATTTGGTTTTCAGAAATTATAGAGCAAGTATGTGAAGAAGTATAGTCACAGAGGTGGAGATAGTGGAATGTTGCCATTATTGTTTGTTTAGTTCTGCTTTGAATATTATGAATATTAGAAAATTCAAATGTAGTAGGAAGGAGTTTTTTAAGATAATTTGAAAATTAGAGATAAATTTGATGTTTAATATAGTTCATTGTTTTGGTTTTGTTGATAAGAATAAACTGTTGGCTATAAACTTCATAAAAAGTATTGAACTATTTTTCAAATGAATAGTTGCATTCTTTTAAAGAAGGTATTTTGTAAGTATGTTCAAAGAATGTTTTTGGAAAGTTAAGGTCAACATAAATATTAAATCTGTTATCATTTTTGATTATAACAAGAAGACTATCAGATTTGTCAATGAGAAAGTTGTAATAGAGTTGCATATGAATAGGTGTAATTTTGAGATTTTTTGTAAATAATTCATAGTTAATAGTTTGGTAAGAGTAGTTGAGATAGAGGTGGAGTCTGGTGAGATTAATTGCAATATTAATTCTATTAGGAATTGTGTATGGTGGAATGCTTTTGTGAGAAGAGAAAATATGTTTGTAGTTAAGTTGAGTAAATAGTACTTCAGTAAATGAGGCAAGAAGAGATGTAAAGGTTGAATAGAGAATATCAAATAGAATTTTAATTGAGCAGTCAATTTCAGGATTAGCTTTATATATAAAGTTGGTTAAAAAGTCTAGATATTTGCTAGCTAGAGTGCGAAGAAGATTTTTAAAAGTATATTTAGATTCTTTAGTTTCTTTTGGAGTTATTAGAGTTGGATTAGTTGTAGCTTGAGAATAGGATTTTGGTTTATTCTGACCAGGTTTGAAGTTGATTAAATGAGGTTTGATGAAGTCAAAGATTTTTGATGTTAATAGATTGTTGAGTTGTGTATATGGTTTCATTTCATCAGTAATTGGATATTCTGCAAACTAGTCAAGATCCTTAGAGGTATCATGTGTAGATTGAGGTTTTTTGTTTTTGTTAAATAAGATTTTAATTTGTTTAAGAAATTCATGTTTTGCTTTTTTGTTTTTGAGAGTAAATTTGATTAAACCATAAATGAGTTTTTGTTTAGGAGTAAGTATAAGAGGTTGAGTTTGTTTAAGTTTGATTTTCATTTGATTAAAACATTCTTGATACATGAGTCTTTCTTTGATAATTATTGTAGTTGATTTAAGAAGATGTTTTTGGTCTGCAAGAACTACACAAGTAATATTTTGTAAATGGCAAATTATGCATGTATGAGAGTGGTGAGAATGACCAGCAATTGTGACTATAGACAGATCAATAGTTTTAGCAGAAGTAAATATAGCAGATGGAAAGAGAAGAATAGGTGAGGCTTGAGTACTGAGTTTGATAAGAGATTGAGGTAAGAGGTCACTTTTGCGAAAGAGTTGTTTACTAAGGCTTGAGATTGGTTGTAGTGGAGTTGAAGGAGTAGGAGTTGAAGGTCTAGAAGTTTCAGAGTATCTGTATCTAAGTGAAGTGAAAGTAGTGTGGTATCTTTTGCAATAGTAAGTTGCTGTGCAGGGTTGTTGAAGAACTTTCATAAAATGATGAAGTTTGGCTGGGTCATATTCCTTAGAGTCAAAGCAAGCAGAGAGAATGTGTACTTTGTCAGGCTCTGCTTCAGCAAAACCTACCCCATAGCGGTCACTATAGTGAGCGAAGAAGTGGTCAATATTATAGGAGTCGGGAGTAGTATTGGTTGTAGTAGACATGGTTAAAAATAGGTAACAGTTCAGTTGCAGTTGGGTTACAGTTGGGTTACAGTTAGGTTATAGTTAGATCTAAGATTTGGGTTATAGTTAAGTTACAGTTAGGTTACAGTTAGGTTCAAGATTTAGGTTATAGTTAGGTTACAAGTAGGTCCAAAATTTAGGTTGCAAGTAGGTCCAAAATTTAGGTTACAAGAGGCAGCCAAGGATTTTTCCAAAGAGCCTGTAGATTTTCCAGAAGTTGTGAGTGAAATTTCTAGAATTGGATAGTTTAGAGGTTGTTTAAAAAGTTGTTTTTCCAGAGCAAGCCAGTAAAATTTCCGAAATTGTTTTTAAAAAATTTTAAATTGATCTATGGGAGAGAAAAAGCTTTTAAAAAAAGTTTTTTGAGATAATTTCCTGAGTTTTGGTCTGTTTTTAATAAAACTTTTACCAAAATGATTTATACAGAGAGCTAGATCTTTTGTTATTAATAAGCAAGGTAAGTTTACTTAGTAAAATTATGAGTAAATAAACAGAAATAGTAGAGAACTAGAATAATTAATATCTCTGACAATATTCAGCACAGAGATATAAAACTAGGCCGTTTAGAAGTAAAATTGTCTGTAGAACAACTTTGCTTAATGGCCCAAAGAGGTTTATTTAGTAGAATTTTAGTTATAACAAAATGTTTTTTTAGAAACTTGGTTTAAGTGATCTACAGAGAGAGGTACTAAATTGTGTCCCATAAAAAAAAAAAAAAAAAAAAAATTATTTTATATATAAAATAATATAAAGAACATTTTTACTTAATAGACAAAATATAGTTTGTATAGTAAAAAAAAAAGTTATAAAGTAAAAACTATATAATTTAAATATTTTTTATAAATTTGTAAATTGATAAGAAAAAATATTTAATTAAAATATAATAAATTTATTTTTAAACCTTAATATTATAGTATATATAATCCTAAAAGTATAGTTTAAAATGACAATTATTAGATTTAATATTATTAATAAACTTTTTAATTTATTTTAAAAAATGTAATGTATCAGAAGTGATGATACGGCCTATACTGTATTATGAAATTCATAAATAAAAAGTTCTAATATCCGTGAACTATACTATCTTTTATAAAATAAGTTGGTATATTATGAGCATTAAAATAAATAAATCGATTTTCATATTCCATAATTTCACAAATTGCAGATTTTTGACTTTCTTGCATACCACTATTCCTTATAGATTTTTGAAAAAAAAATAAAACATAATCGTAATTTTTCTTCTCAACTCCACAACAAGAAAATGCTGAAAGTCTAATATTTCAGTATATATCCATAAATTCATATACATGATATACAAGTACATGAATATATGGAGTTATATCTGATAGTCGATAAAGTCTATGAACAAATTCTGAAGAGTTTATATTGCCTTGAGATTTGGTTAAAAAAAGTTTTAATTATTGGTATGCTTTTTATTGAAATTAATTGCCAGATATATTTGATTTATATATATCATTATATAAATCATTGAAACTATTTCACAATTCTCTAATTTTAGCAGCTCTTTCAGAAGTAAATATAACATTTAAATCAAAATCTTTTAAAACTTTAAGTCTATCATTTCCTGATAGTGTTGTAAATATCTATGTTTTGGTACTCTGATCTTCTCAAAAATAAAATTAAACTTGAATACATCATATTTCAGAAATAATTACTTGGTGTATTTGATCATTAAAACAATATGTGCTATGAAGTTTATTTAAAATAAGAGTCTACAATGATCAAAAATTCGTAACATTAGATGAAGTTCATTAATAACCTAATTACAAATCAGGATCATTGAAAATAATGGAGAATATTTGTGTCCAGATATCGATTAGTAGTTTTTATTAATATCTTCCATAGTTTTGCTAATAACCTAATTGTTTTGTTGCTTATTATCTGTTTTTAAAATACTATTTTGAGATTTATTAATAGAGTATTAAAGACAAAAGTTTGCACTATTTGCAGACTTATGCTCTAAACAGATACTAAGAAACTTTCAATCTGCTGAAATATATAATTCAATTTTCCATTTATATCCATTTTGATCAATAAATCCTGTTTTGATCTCATGTAATTCTGCTATTAATGGAGCCAATGTGACTTGTAATATATATAACTTTTTATACTGGGGTAAATAAGTAGTACAAAATATGAATTAGATTTAAATATATTCATTTTATTTAAAATTGTAAATGTTATTATTACATGTTTGACTTTGTGCTCAATATTTTGACTATTACCAGAGATACAAATATGTAATGTTGATTTAGAATAATTAAGAATATCCTTATTAATCATAGATAGTATAATAAAATCTAAAATATTTTTAATTGAACACCTTACTCCTTTTCCAACTAAGCTTTCAACTTCATCAATAATTTCAGAGTCTGTAATATGTATTTCAAAGCTAAGATTTTTTTTATCTTTAGCTTGATGCAATTCAACTAGATAAATTAGAATATTTATGCTCATAATATTATTTATTTGATTTAATCTTTCAGAAAGAGCTCTTTCACATGGTAAATCTTGATATATAGATGCTAAAGCTCAATATGAAGATCTTGAAATTCTATTATTATCCATAGCTTGTATTAAAGCAGTAATTTGATTTCTTTCATCGTCATTTTTTGGTTGGTATATAATTTGAAATTTTGAGTCATTTACTGTAAAAACTAGCTTATCAATTTTAACAACATCTTTTGTATTGAAATGTTGTTTTATTTGATTCTCAATACCAGATAAAATGCTTATACCAAAGTTTTTATTTCGTATTTGTTGCATCCGATTTGTTATTTCAGAAAATGGTTTAACACTTTTTGACTTTTTTTTTCAATTTTCACGTACTAACTTGATTTGCTGTAATTGCAATCCAAATAAATAAACACCATTCGTCTTACTGTTCAGCAATGATTGCTGAAACTAATTATTAAATAAAAATTAGCAAAAATTTATTAATATAAATAAAAATTCATATTTTAAATATATTTTACATTTGGATTCTTAATTTTCTTTTCATTTGCGATTTTCTCATAATAGGCCTTTAGATAATTATTTGCTGTAGCCGTTGGTGAAAGATCTGAACATATATATTCATCGTCATGTAATCCAAATTTTATTTTATATTGAGGTTTTTTATTATAATAATTAATAAAGCAAGTAACCATTTTTTCGCTCTTGCCATAAGTTGTTTCTACCACATAATTATCGGGAATTGGATAATGATTTGACCCTCTAGTATAAGTGAGATAAGACTCAGGTGGATAAACACCTTCCTTTACAATGTAATATTGAAAACTTCTTCGTGGTGACTTCCATTTAATCGTGCAATCCACGGGATAATTTGAATTTTCTTCGCCAATTTCTTTCATTTTAAATAATAATTGTAAAAAGTAGCATTAAAATTATTTTAACTAAAAAATACTCGTACAGTATATATTTATTTTTATTATATCATAGTTTAAATCACAAACATATATAAATATATAATATCAATTAAATCGGCACAAATAAATTACGTATATCTGGAGTCAATTAAATTGACTCATTATTGGTGGTCAAACTTCTTAGATTTTGGGGTATTTCGCAAATGCGCCGCAATGTATATATGTATGAGCTAAGTAATTTAAAATAAAAATAACACCCTTGATACTAAAATTACCGATGCAATTTATACAAGCAACCATAAGAACAACACCAGCGATGGGAAGCAACTAAATAATGTGTGAAATAAGTAGAGGCTATAGATTATCTGCATTCTAATAGTTATTCAACGTACCACAACTCCCGCAATTCCAAATGTAATTACTATAATAATCATAATCGAAACAATACAGAAAACACGAAATATTGAGCATAATGGCATTTTACAACTCAAGATTAGAAGTAATCGCTAAAATCATAAAATGAATTTAATAATCATTTTTTGAGAGCATGTGAACGAACTTGATTCATTGGGGTACAAAATTTTATGATGTCACTAAAAATTATGATTAATTGCATTCGAAAAAAGGCTATCATTTAAAAAAAAAAAAAATGTGTGATTGAAGGGTTCGATTATAAAATTTGATTAAATGTAATAGGGTGTATTGATTTACGGGTTTTATCAGTGATAACTTATTGTCATTTAAAAATAAATGGCATCTAAATCATTTATTTTTTTATGATCATACTTGTTATTTATAGCTTATATAATTTTTATTAATAAGCCAGAGATCCATAATACCAAATTAGATATAATACAAATTATGATACTTTCTAATACGAAGTACAGGCAGAGTAAATTTCAGACTAGTCAACCAACACAGCATCCATATGATTATCTTTTCTAAATAACGCGACAAAAAGTCTACTTATTAATAATTTGCACAACTAATAATAACCAAAACTATATAAAAAATGTAATATTATTTAAAAATATGCCACTGCATTGTCTACATTCATTTTCAAAACAGACACTATATGGTCTTTTTTCTATTGTTATGGGCAAACCCGACTCTAGGACCATGAAGCTCCATCACGTAATGACCCACGAAATGCCCCACGAAAAGCCGTCGTACCACGGTGCCGTGACCAAGAGAAAATTTAACGACGATCCTCTGCAGCAAACAAGTTGGATCCAAGTTCCCTGATTAAGTAGAGAAAAGCCACTTGCCCGATTTGGGTTGACATCTGTCAAGGTAATATTACCTTGACAGGAAAAGTACGTAGCCGTGTAAATGCGTCGTCATATGTTGGTTTTGTTGCCGTCATTTGAGAAGTGAAACTCAATGACAATAAAAATAGAAAATGCTAATAGAACGAAGGCTGGGTCATAAAAAAGGGAAAGGGTACTAGTAAAAAGGGGAAAAACGGCTTATGTATATGAGAAAAATGTGTCAAAGCCATAGAAAGGTGTTCACAATTTCTCTTCTTTTCTTCCTGTAACTTTCTTATAAATACAGGGTGAATTTTCTCTTGTCAAAGAGTAAGAAATTGATGCTCTATTCAAATAAAAATAATAAAAATCTTTATTCCCAAAACTAAAGATAAAACATTCTTTAAGTTTTTCTTTTACCTTGTAATGATATTTGAAGGCTGCCTTGACAGTGCCAAATCGTAACCACCTCACCTGCTTTCAAGTAACATTATGCGACGTCAACAAATTCGAAGTGACAATTTGTCACCTTCCTTCCTGCTACAAATAGCCCCATATCACTATTTATGTCAAATACAGTAGTTATCAATTCTACTAATAAGATAGCTGTGTAGCATGCGATACCACACAGAACCAGTACAAAGCAAAGAATAAAATTCAAATTACAGTATTATACTAGGGAATTGACTTTACAAAAAAATCATTAATTGATGATTGATAAAAAAATTTTTTTTGATCGATTAAAAATCAATTATGTATAGTACCTGGAAGAAATTTCATAGGTTAAAAATTGAAAAAAAAAATATTCAATAAATAATTTTTTTTTTCTGAAATAATTTTTTTGTTTAATACATATGAACCAATAAATTTCGTCGTGTTCAAAACCTTAGCCGATTTTAAAGAAAATAATTTTGATTTCTTGAAAAAAAGTAAGTTAATTCGACATTTAACTAATTACCTTTCGTATATATACTGGTTTGACTTTACGTGAGATGTTTTGCATTTATTTTTGAGTTAGTAACGAATTTTACTTCAATAAAAATTTAATTACTTACTATTGTACAACAAAATTATTAATTTGTAGCTGATTAGATTTTTATATCAATATATTTATATAATATTTATTAATTTGCTTTAGCGTTGGTAAAAAAATAAATTCTTTTTATAAAAATTTCTATTTAAATGATCAAAGATTTTTATTTATTTAAATAACTAGCTTAATTATTGCCAGTAGTAAGTGTTTTGTTTCGTCCACTTCAAGTTTTTGGAAGAAACTTTGTTTTTTCAAAATCTTTAATGTCGTTCACCCATTCTTTTAAATAGGTATAAAGTTTGATTCGAAATTTTCGTAGCTAATTTTTTTTTGGTTTGGAAGTCAGATTGAACTTTCGAGACATTCAAGAGGCTAAGTATTAATGATCTTAAAATAGATTTGCTATTAAAATAAAAATACAATAAATAGTTGTCTTATACCGCTCGGTAATTTCTGATTCGGATTCACTCTCTCCAGTATTTGATTCCTCATATTCGTACTGTTACGGGCGGAATTGTCAGTCACCACCAAATGTTATGGACTATTCGGTAAATTGTAAGTCACCACCAAGTGTTAC
>CAJVPM010002196.1:0-10307 GCA_910592325.1 Scutellospora calospora | reverse complement strand
AAGCTGCATGCATGCAATATACGTATGATAATCATTAATTATTAATCTAAATTTGGATTAAATCCAAATTTAGAATCGGCAATTAAATTTTTTTTTTTGCCGTTTTTGGGTTTTTGGGTTTTCGATATTTTTTATACACTTTACTGAAGGGGTGATAAATTATCATGTGACAAATAAACATTTACTATGTTAAACATATAGTAAATGTTTATTTGTCACATGATAATTCATCACCCTTTTGTGAAACTCGAAAAAAACAAAAAAATTTTTTCTCACATAAATTTAGTAACAGAGAATCGTCTATTTTCTTACATAAATTTAGTGACCGAGAATCGCCCTTTATTTATTTAGATAAGTTATTGAGAGGAAGGTTAAGAAAAAGATTACATAATTTTATGAGTTATTCTTAATATATGGATAAGTTAATTGTATTTTTAATTAGAGATATTTTAGTATTTAGAATTTGTATAATAGGAAGTAGTAAAGGTTAGAGATTTGGATAAGATCTTTAATTTTAAAATTGCTAATAGATAGTTTAAAATTTAATTTTCTTTTTGACTTTTATATTTGATATTTAAAATATGATTTAGTAGTATTTTTATAAATAATTGTAAAGGTAAGATTATGATAATTTTATTTGTTTGAGATATTATAATATATTTTTGAAAAGTTATATAGGTAGTGTAGTGAGCTATAGTTTTTCTAATAAAGTATATTTGATTAGTTGAGTATATAAACCAATTTGTTTTGAGGGAAGTAGTAGAAATTATAATTAAATCAAGTGTATTTATAAAAAGATTTAGAGAATAATTGAATTAATAATAGTTTGTGAGAGTATTAAAGATATTTTTTATTATAAAAGTATATGACCTTTAAATATTTTATTAGTATAGAGGTAATATTATTTCAGAGTAGTAGGCTTGAGTTGTTTGCTATAAAGAGTTGTTCTATAAAGAGGATTTTATTGTTTTTAAAGCTAAGAGTTGTTATTGTTTTTAAAGAATGAGAAAGAAAATTATATATTAAATTTAGTTAGTTATAATTTGTAGTTGTATTTGTAGAGTTTAAGTTAAGGTTATTAATTTCTATATTATTATTTGAGATTAAAAGTAATTGAGTAATTATTATGAAGTTTTAAATTTTTTTTTTGATATGCTAAAAGAATATTTTTTGAGAGACAAGAATACTATATTAAAAAAAGCTATTCATTAATTTAAAGAATTGATTTTTTCAAAAACATTTTTTCACAACTCTTTCCTGTAGATCATTTTGCCAAATTTTGTACTAAAGTAAAAACATACATATCTAAAAAACTACAATAAGAAACAACTTAAGTTATACTAAGGAAAAAGATAGAGCACACAAAATTATATATAGTAAAGGCAAAATCTTTGGAACTACTAGAATTATTTAGCAGATAATAAGGTTTTCAAAGAAAATACGAAGAATTTTTTAGAAAAAGTGGAAATAGCAACTTATTCTGTATCGCAAATCATTCTACATTACACAAAATTCAAAACAAGATAAACAATCTTCACATGTATAGACTACTGATTAGATGTATCATGTATAAGCTAATAGAATAGAAGTATACAAGTCAGAAACTGGACAAAATGTAAGCAAATAAGAAATATCTCAGAGATTTTTGAAAAAAAACTGAAGTCACTTCGAATATAAGTGAAATGAGACCTAAGAAGGTAGCAAGTATTAAAGCTCTGCTTAAAATAGAAGAACCTCAAAAGATAACTAATATAATTGAGGAAATAGAAAGACATCGAGAGCAAATTGACGAGTATATATCAAGAATTACAGGTGTTAGTATTAAAGTAATTACTATAACCAGAAACTGGCACAAAATAATAAAGAAAATAATTATAGAAAAGAGCAAAGAGCTCCTAAATGATGTACTTATTGAATTATAACAAGAGCTGCGTCAAGTAGAAGAGTTCAAAAAAAGCATAGCAAATCCGAAAGAAAGCAAATTTCAAAATATAATAGAAGATCTAATAGCTAAAGATATGATACAAGAAGCAAACAGTATGATATAGCCAAAGCTAGAAGTTAAAATACTAATTACTAATATGGAAGCAGCTAAAGAAGCTAAAGTAAAGAATTCAAGTAGCAATAACAAATCAATTATCACTTAAGAGATTGAGTATCTAAATAGCAAACTCTCAAATAAAAACAAAACAGCAGTTGAGATTCTTTTTATGGAGAAAAAATCTGAAGATACTCGTAAATTATTAAATGCACAAGAGACGAGTAGCATAAAGAATTTGCTAAGTAGTAGTAAAAAAAGTATTATAATAAGTATTGAATCTACAGAGATTAAGTCAGAGGATCTAGCATTAAGAACTCAGGACTTAATCCTAGAAGATGTAGCAAATGCTACTCTAGGAACCTCACAAATAGAAATTAATAGCCTGAAAGAGTACTTGAAGAAGCAATTAGACTATGCAATTGCAAACTATAAAGAGCTTCTTGGATCATCTTTTGAGAATAGCCTTTAGGTGCCTAATAAAAACTCATGCGAAGATATAGGTAACTTCAGAGCAAGAATTGCTTCTATTTTACTTCTAGGTGAAACAAAGGAAGAACGTATCAAGTCTATCAAAGGAACTATATACAGAAATAGCTATATAAAAAAAGTTGAAGAGCACTTTGAGAATGGTAACAGTTAAGTAGTTATTGAATTCGACTATTGTAAAGGTCTAAAGATATTAAGAGAGAAACTAAAAGAAAAAGAGATTGAATAGTACAAAGTACTATTTGATGAGTACAAAGTACAGAAAAAGCATAAGTGTATTATCGACAAGACAGTAAAGAACAAACCAACCAAACTTAAAAAAAAGAGCCTTATTCAAGAAGTATACCAAGTTTCAGCAACTGAAGAAAAGAAAAGCAGTTACATGAAGAAAGCTTTTGAGGAAAAAGAGAAAATATCTTCAAAAGAGAATATAATCACAATATGGAACCTTTCAACTTGGACAAAAAGAATACATATCTTTGAATCAGTATGCCATCTCAGAAGAGTCAGCCTCATACAGATTATTAAAGAAGCATATAGTAAAATATGTGCAGAAATAAAGTTTATTCCAAATACTATTTATATAAAAGTCCTAGAAGATATATGGTGTATTCTATTTTTGAGTAACTGCTTAGTCAGAATTATTTCTAAGAAAAATAACTCAGAAAAACTCAAGACACAAAGCAAGTTCTCAAGAAAAATATTTGACCTCCTAGAGGATACAAACGAAATACTTCTGTGGAAACAGGTAAAATGTATAGGAGCTAAAGCTCTTCATATCTTCAGGAATACTAACCACAACAATAAGAGGAATGCAATAGTATATTTTGCAAGGGAGGCAGATTGTAAAAATTGCACAAAGTTTGCAACTTTCTACTATGATGATAAACTTAAATAGGCTATACTAAGAGTTAATAATAGTGTAGATATGGAGTCTTCTGTAGAAAATTCAGAAATATCCAGAGTATTATAAAAAAAAATTATGACTGAAACAGGTAAAACAATTAATACCAATAAATGCCGTTTGCATCGCGCCAAAATCATTCTGAAGTGCAGAATTAGGATTAGTACTTGGAGTATCATCAAAGTCGAATAAGTTAACTTCAGTGTTTGCAGTCGCCGGTTCATCTGAATTAGCTGTCTCAGTCGATGTTTCAACTATCTTTTTATTGGATGATTGACTGAGACGAGATGCACCACTATTACTAGTTCTTCTTTCTTCATTAAGAGAGCTTCTACTTGTCCTATAATCGATTTGCCATTGTGAGTCTGGTTCGTCATATCGGGAGCGTGATCTATCTTCGCCTGTTCAAGTAGCAAATTATGATCAATATGTCTTTATATATTATAATGGCTTATCCGCACGTAATACTTACTGTAATAAAAAGTATCATTATTTCCGAACCCTCCGTAACGAGATGATGAGCCACCGTAACCAATAGCATCTGAACTAACACCTGTGTATTTTGTTTTATTCGCTTTTGCCTTTCTTCTTTCCTGCCTAATTTTCTCGACGTCGCTTAATAGTTCAGCGAGTTCCTTTGCACGGCTCCGAACTGAAATAAATTGAAATCAACTATGAGCTTGACTATTTTTGGCTAATACTATTTTTTTTTTAAAAAAAACAACTTACCATTGATGCCTTGATCTTTTCCCTTATCATCAATAAAAGTGAAATTACGCATGATCTTAATAGTAGCCATATGTGCTCGAGCATCATCAACTACTCTTTCTGAGCCATGTTTCACGAGATATTCAAGCAATTGTAGTGCCTAATATGTATGTGTAAGTCATGTGTCAATACGAAACATCTAAATAAAAGTTCTTTACCTTGTATATCTGCCTCCATTGTCGAGCTTCTTTCTCGGTAAATCGCTTATAGATTGTTGTCATGATCTCATTGAAACTCTGACTTTAAGAAATGAAAAGAAGACCCTTCATGGCGTCAAAAAAGAACATTTTTATTGGTTACAAAGCAAAGATGTTTATAGTCTACTCACTAACTATATGTCCCTTGCGCAATCTCTTGCATCAAAGTGCTACTGGCACCCCAAGGCTCATTATTAGTTGCCTCTCGAACCTTTGCTTCCATCTCTGTGTAGTTCATAACTACGTTTTTCCTAATGTATAAATTAAAATTTTAGTATTTAATTCGCAAAAATGACTTGCGCCTGTACACTTCAATCAGATTACATACACTTTATTTAAGGCATCTTTAACATCCCAAAACGTTAAATTATTAAGTTGATCCATTTTTTATAAATGCTACTAAGGCGGTCCGAACTCTGTCTTCTTTGGGATGACACGTTTGCGAAAAAATATTGAATTTTATTTTATCGTTATTGTAAACCTTTTTTAAAAATTTTCCGTTTGTGGCTGTGACTAACGCCGTGGCTAGGTACTGTACGTATATGTATAATGTTCTGGTATTTCACGTATTAATTAATCATTCGTTCATAAGAAGACATTCTATCAGCTATCCAAACGTGACTGTTGACCAATCAAATCAATCAAAGAAGAATGCTGTAAAGAAAGAAAGTTTTTTTTTTTATTCTCAGAACGTACTCAAATAATTTATTAGCTAAATTTAGTAATTCTATCTTATTTTTTAGCTATCACTACCTTTACTACGTAGAAACGATATATCCCTTTGGCGCCAAATTTATCTAACGTTAACCATAGGAATTTAACATTTTTTTTATATGTATCATTTTTGGCACTAATTCACTAAATTTAAAAAGACCTACGCACTGTAGTACGTAGGATACCTTAAACCAACACCTTTTTTAAAAAGTGTACGTAGGACAAAATACTGAATTTTGATTGGCTAATTTCTCAAAAATTTATTATGTTTTTAAAAATTTATTATTTTTATATGGCCAATTAACTATTTTTTATTTTTTAAAAAATTATGTTTTTATTTTCTGATTTAAGGTGTCTTGCTGGCATACTATCGCCATTAGGGTTTTTAATTCATCCCAACCTAACCTCTTAATATAATTCTAATACTAACTCTGATTTTAAAATTAATTACTTTTTATAAAAATTATAATGTTATCATAAACGCAAAATGACTACAATAATTTATTATATAAGAATAATTATTATTAAAATAAAATTATTTTTAATACAAGTTGTTAATATTAATTATTAAGTTACAGTATTTTAAATTTTAAAATTGAAATTAGACTAAATTTTTAAATTTCTTTAATTAAAAGATTAACAACAGAAACAACAACTTGATCCTCCTTTACCAAGTCTACATAGCATTTTTAAAACCTGTATTAATACTATTAATACACCTAAACCAAAACAACCAATTCCACCCCATTGTAGTACATTATATATGATCTTCTGGCATATTAATTTACATTGAGCGCCACCATCGTTAGCAGTTTGATTAACAGTATCTGTAACATTGCCTGGAATAGCCGATGTTGTTGAATTTGTTGAATTAGTGATTTGACTGGGATCACAAGGCGAACCACATGCTGAAGGGAGCGTCCTTGAATAAATATACATTCCCACACCAATAATGATAAAAATTACACCAATAATAAGAACAAATAGTGTGCATGTACATCTTATGCATCCACAAATTGAAATTTCTGGACAACAATTATCATTCTTTTGCGAAATTCGTTCTTTCTTATTTCCACCAACGTAAGTTGTGGCATCCATTCCAACTTGTGTGGGTGAATAATTATCTGGGGTATGAGAATCATTATTTTGAGATGAAGTATTAGGAGCTGGTGAATAATTTTTCGGAGGACGTGGAGAATTTTCAGTGATTTGAGGTGGAGTAGAACTTTTTGGAGGACGTGAATCATTTGAAGTATATGTTGTATTTAAAGGTGGAGAATAATTTTTCGGAGGACGTGGATCATTTGATGTGTATGAAGCATTTTCTGTGGTTTGAGGTGGAGAATAATTTTCGGGAGGACGAGGTTTGTTTGATAAATTTAATGGCGGTGAATTAATCTTCGGAGGACGTGGATCATTTGATGTATATGTTGTATTTTGAGGCTGAGAATAATTGATCTGATGATAAGGATCTTTTGAGTATGAATATGGTTGAGTTTGATTTAAATTATTTGATGATGGAGAATAGCCTGGTTTTGAAATTTGATTATAATTGGAAGGAGGCACCGGTGGTAAATCATGGCCATAAGACGTTGGTGGTGTTTGCATTTGATAATTATATAAAGGTGTTTGCATCGGTGAATTATAATTATTATAATTTGGATAATTTGGATAATTTGGATCGTAAGGACTAAATTGTTGTTGTGTGCTATATTGTGACTGCATTTCTTGTTGACCAAATGTTGGAATTGAAGGATCTGGTATGCCTTGCTGTTGTCTTTCTTGATATGGTTGTTTTCCGGACGACGGTGGGTACACTTCTAAAGGTGGTGAAGAATAATTTGTTGAAGCGTTATTGTAATTTTGTAAAAGTTCTGGTTTTTGTGAATATTCTGGACCTAAATTGTTCTTGTAATTTGACGGTCTATTGTCAATTGGTGGATATCTATTATTTTCATAAACGACCTGTGCTTGCTGAAATTGCTGCTCTTGAAACTTATTGTCATTATTTCCATAGTCAGCATATCCATCATTATTATATCCAACAGCAGCATTATGGTCGTTATTGTTAATATTATAAGGATATGACATTTCTTCTTTGCTTGCACTCTTAAGAAATATTATGGAACAAAATGGACGTTACTTTTGGTTCTAATAATGGAAATAAATTTAATTAATTTAGTGTTGTACCAAATTTGGCTAAAAAATTTGGCCAATACGATCGAGTGCATCTATTTGTGCAACAGCTTACGCAATGTTCGGTGATGATCCATACAAGCTCAACCAATCAGAACCACCAAATTTACTATTTGCGCTAACCAGATAATGTTCATAATGTTCGGTGATAAGCTCAACCAATCCGAAACACCAAATTTACCACCATACTATAAATTATATATGGGCAGGATCAGTTATGTGATTATCGCGAAATCGTCTGCTGATTGGTTGATTTATTTTACATAGTAATAAAAAGTGACACTTTTTTTCAAAGTTCTGGGGGGTTTTTTTTTTAATATTTTAACACAAAAACTTGTGTTCAAGTCCAACGAGACCTCAACTTTTAATGATCCCAAAATAGTTTTTTCTGATCCTTTATTATTTGTTTTATTTGTTTGACCGGTTTGCTTGACTTGTTTATTCAGGTAACTTATATATATACTTTTTGAGAATATAACGTTTTACTAATATAAATTTGATCTTTTATTTCACAATAATATACTTGTATCTTGTATGTTATAGAAGTTGAATTGCTAAGCAAGCGTAGATGTGGTTTAGATCAAATGAGCAATATTGTTTAATTTAATAATATAAATAAAGGTTACTAATAAAAGTATAGAATTGCTGTTTGCAATATATTAATAAAAGTGAAGCTCGTTGATAATTAATAATATAGTACGAACGCTAGGCCTAAATTATCATTTCAGCATTTAAAGTTTGAATGTGGTGGCACAGTAAAATTCGTTTTCGAATTTTCTTGATCGTGTTACGCTACATCTGATCTTGAAATCTGATTCGTAGTTCAGGAAATCTGCCAACATCAAGAATTGCATTTAAATATGGATATTCTTCTTCATCCATAACTCATAAAATTTGAAAAATGCGTGCATATTATTATGACAACGAAAACTCAGATCCTCGTGAACCGCACGAACAAAGTCCTCTGTCACCGGTAACTCCTGAAGAGCTTGCAAACATTGGCGTTCTCTACATGCAATTTCAAGAAGACTACCAAGACCAAATAGATAAATTATGTGAAGAAAGGGGTTATAAAAATCGTGACGAAGTTCGTGATTTTTACAATTTGTAAAAAAGTATATATATATATATATATGAATTTTATTGAATTTTGTTATTCTGAATAATTGATACAGATTAATTGTTCGAAAGAAGGACTAGGTGATGCTTTCGATAGCAAGCTTGAGATATTTTTTAAAGAGTATTATTAATAATTTTTATCGAAACTTTTTTGAGAATTTTTTACAATTCTTAATTATATTATCAAATATATAGACATCTTCATGAAGATGAAGAAATTCGTTATGTTATTGATGGTTCCGGATACTTTGACGTTAGAGGTAAATAAAATTTTGGTCAATTATTAATAATTTTTTCATATTAATATACATTTTTAATCAATAGATGGTGCTGATCGTTGGATTAGAATTGCTGTTAGTAAAGGGGATTTACTTGTTTTGGTGAGAAATTTTTATTTCATATATTAGGATCTATTTCTTATTATATATTAATTGCTTTTTCAAATTACTTTATAAAGCCGGAAGGTATCTACCACCGCTTTACTCTTGACAAAAATAACAGTTTAAGAGCTATGAGTTAGTACTTTTGATATTTCCACTAAAGTATATAATTGTCACGTTATATATTAAAACGTTTCGCTTATTTTAACTAGGATTGTTTAAAGAAGAACCAAAATGGACACCTATCGATCGTATGTGTGATAGTCTTTAAATTTCACTGTATGATTTGCCTTGAAAAAAGTGCTAATAAACAGTTTACCAATTTTATTCAGGGCCTGCTGATGATAATAAATCCCGTCTAAAGTATTTGCGTTCGATTAAAGATTTCGGATTGCATAAATAAACATTTTTTTCTACTCCATATGATTTTTAGCTTAAAGTAATGTCGAATCTTGATATTACAATATACAGTATATTTATCTATTTGTCATTTGTAATTTTATCTATTTTTTTATTGTAAGTTATTTATAAATACAAATTTAAATAACTCCAAAGTAATAAAGTCCGATTGATTTATTAAGATTTTACCTAGTTTTTACTCTAGGTAATATTTTTATCTTTAAAAATTATGTCAGCATTAAAATGATCTGCTTTAATTTTAACTCTAATTTAGACCAGTTTTATTTTATTTTATTTTATTTTATTTCCATTTGAGCGATTTTGCCTTTTAATTTAGATCAGTTTTAATCTGATATAAGTATTAATTTTTTTTTTTTAATTTCAACTCGTAGATTGAGGTAAGGTCTTGCTTACATAAGTATTAATTTGAAATATAATATATATATATATATATATACTTTTTATATAATTACAAATAGTAGAAACTACTTATATGTAATCTTATATATAAACTAATAAAATCTTTTAGATAATATAAACTGCTTTAATAATAATAAAAATCAAAGTATTATCTAATTTTATTATAGTTTGGTTTTTTATATATACAATTTATATTGTTACAAATAGCATAGCTTTCTTAGTACACTATAAGTAACAGTAACATAGCTATCTAATTATTTTAAGAAGTAGTATTTAAAAAAGAAGTTATAATTCTTTTAACATTAAAGAATTATAATATTACAGATAATATAATCTTTTTAATATACTATCAGTAACAGAAACATAGCTATCTAGAAACTTTAAAAAGCAGTATTAAAGAAGAAAATATAATTCTTTTAATATTAAAGAACTATTCTTATCTCTAAAGAGGCAGTTTGTTTATGTTTATTAATAATAATATATTTATTAATATTTAGAAAAAAATACAAGAGGAGTTTCAGAGGAATATTCTTTCTTTTCAAGTCAAAAACTCTCTCAGTAGATCATCTGATTACAAAATCGAGCTAAAGGTTACTATATAGCTAAACTATTAAACTCACTAATTAATACCCTTTAGCATATTAAGAAAAAAGATACAAAAAGCAAAATTACATATAGAGAAA
>CAJVPM010002195.1:0-10309 GCA_910592325.1 Scutellospora calospora | reverse complement strand
AATTTTTGATCGTCGCTCTTAGCCAATCAAAATCGAGGATCATCCGCGCATTTTTGTGCGGCAGCTAGGTTCAATGTTAAAAACCGATGTTCATCGGCTTGATCAAGTAGATTTTTTAAGACAGACTAACAGATAACGTTTCATTATCATTTATCTATTATCTTTGTCATTCCCATCGCGTTTCATTAATTTTATTAGTTTATATAACCTTTTTAATAGTTTCACCACCTTTCAGCAGTTTCGACACTTTCACCACCATTTGTTAGTTTCGCCATTTCATCATTTCAAATTTTTTTTTTTTTGAAAGACCAAATCATGTTTCGCCTTTCGTCATGACAAAACTTCATAGGTTTCGCCTAACAACTATAGACCGAACCCACAGGTAACGTAACACATGGTTCAGGTATGAACCAATTTGGTTTGACCTCAAAACCAGCCAACCATAACGAAGAATAACATTGTTGAGTTGTCATAAAAACGATCTACTCTGAATATATAATTAAGTATATAAAATATTATAATATCTTCATATTTAATTATAAATTAAAAAGACCGATTTCCTGAAATTTTGCTTCCGAATTCACCCTTACCCATTATACAACCGATCGTTCACTACCCGAAAATACCCGGACGTTTCAGTGCTTTTTTTTTACAGCTTAACATAGCCGTTTTACTTGTATTTATTTCTTATTTATCTCGTACTGAGACTAAAGAAGCTTTTTTATTGAGTATTTCGTTTGTTGTTTTCACGTAACTTATCGTTAATAGTTCGTGTAACCGTCTATCGAAAAAAGATCCCTAAAAAATTATTGGATATGAATAAAATGGGAAAAAAGATATCCTCAACTGGTTCCGTTTACTTCACCACTGGCAATATAAAACTGTCTAACGCTAACCGGTGAAATGGTTTGTCGGTAAAATGAGTGTCGGGTCTTTAATAATTTATTTTGTAAAATCCTTTATGGTTAATATTTATATAACAGATTTATAATAAATTTTTAAAATTTCAAATCCGTTATATAGATGACTTTTATTATAGGTATCAATTATATAGGTATTTGATACTGGGCGTTCTCAAGCACCTTAATCAATGGATCAAAAAGTGTCGGTGAATAAATTTTACTTAACGGAAATATTTTTAGAGGGTCAATTACGTTTATCATTACGTATAATGAATTTAGAAATAATATCCGTAGTTTATTAAAGTTTATTGTGTAATTGAAATATATTTATTAGTAAAAAAAAATATATATATAAAAGAGATAATCATTTTAATTTAAAAACTTTTTACAAATTCAATTATTCCGTCAAAAATTCTTTGTTAAATTCAAAAACCAACATAAACGAAGACCTAAAACCGGTGAATTCTGGGTTGACGTTTTTCCATATTTAACTGATGACGAGGGTAATAGGAGCAACTGAAGTTGAAGGTTGTATTCGAAGAATAGCAGCATCTATTTTTTCGTGTTTGACCGTTTTTTATTTTTTATTTTTCGCTTTATTTTTTTTTACGGTGACATTTAATATAGAGATCAATAAAGAACTTCCCAAGCATTGATTATAATTTCTATTTTAATTTATTGTAGTAAATGAGCACTATTACGATCACTAGTAAATAGCATCAAAGTCGATGCTCGAGAAAACTTCGATTACGTCGTAATTTGCTTATCAAATTTTTAGTTAAAATTTTACATAAATATAAAAATGGTTGTACACTATTACGATTACTAGCTAATCACACTTAGGTTGATGCTTGAGAACACCCAGTATTTGATAGTACTGTATTCGAATAAAGGTTTCATGAAATATAATTTTAAATTTTATTATTTATTAAAACTAACTTGATTATGGTATAAATTACAAAACTACTCTCATAGATAACATAGAAGGTTTCTTTTTACACCTTTATTGGTATAGATATACCATACACCTCAAGTTATATACTAGCCTATCATTAGCCATAAACCACAAATATCTTGTCCGAAATCACAAATACTCAAGCCCGGCACGACAAATACATGCGCAATTCGATGAACAAGCACAAAGAGATAACAAAGTAAAAAAAAAAAAAAAAAAAAAAAAAAAAAAAGAAAGTGAATGAATGAAATAAAAATGAAATAAAAAATAAAAATAAAAGAATACTGTATATAATAAAATAAATAAATAAAAATGAAATAAAATAAAAATAAAAAAATAATTTATATAATAAAATAAATCAAATAAAAACAAAAAAAAAATATTATATATAATAAAATAAATAAATAAAAACGAATCCAATAACAATAGGAAGTTGCTTGTAGAGTTCTTTCAATCCTACTCGACAAACATACACCCTCCTTGCTTATTTTAAACTTTTAACGACCTTATATTAGTCTCCCCCTCGATGAAATCTGCAAATAACTTGCTTGACATGAAAGTACTAACCCAATTCTTCAAATACAAATACAGGTTGGCCACGTCGGAGAGCATGAAAATAGGATACTATATTTTAAAAAAAGAAAAGTATACTGTATAGTTAAAAGTAAAAAGAAAAATAATAAATAAATTAATAAAATTATAAAAATTATAAAAATTGAACCTTGAACACTAAAATCCTAACACTACCCACCCGTTACTACAAATTGTATGTTGGTTATATCTTCTTTTTAACTTTTTTTCTCTTCTATTTCTTGCATTTTTTTCTCTTCTATTTCTTGTATTTTTTTCTCTTCTATTTCTTGCATTCTTTGCTCTCTTTTTCGATCGCGTAACTTTTTTACTTCTTTCTTATGATTATAAATTATATAATTCAAGAATCCATGTTTGGTCAAGTCGATATAATTTTTATTTTCAGGCTTATCAGTATATGTAACGCAACCTTTTTCAATTTTCAATATCCCTCGATTCTGAAAACTAATATATCTAGAAAGAATAACTTTCACTACATCTTTTTTGTCTTTTTTGTCTGATCGATTTTCTTTGTCAATTCGAATTTCTAACGTGCCACCATTTTCTAATCTTGATATTCTTGGATCGGTTTTATTTATCTTCACTATTGAATGTGCATACATTTGAATTTTTATAATATTATCATCTTTTATAATTTCAGAATCAGTTTTATCATCTTTGTTCACAATGAAATGTTTATTTTCACAATTCTTCCACAAAGCATGTTTTCTAATATATTTTAATTCGAAATCATGATTTGTTTTAATTATCAATTTATCATCATGACAAAACCAACTCTTAAACTTTTCATAGAAAGTGTTATTTTGGTTACTTATTTCAAATGTTGTATCATTCTTCTCTTTAATCTTTTTAATCTCAATTTCATTGTTTATTAATATTGATTCGAAACTATCAGATAAGTCTTCTTCATATATAATCGTTTTATCTGAAAATTTGTCGTATGACAATTTTATAATATCTCCACTTTTAAAATCTAAGTTATCATCTTTATCGTATTTTAAATTAATAAGCTTATTACCTTCAACAGACATATATAAAATATTTTGGTTATACACTTCATGTCGCAAAAACATGCTATATTCATCGTTATCTTTTCTTAATAATTTTGCATTCCAGTTATCTGCTTTGTTTAATGCAAATTTCAAAGGTTTATCGTAGATTTTTATTTCTTTGCCATCATCCTTTAAATATTTTTCTTTGCCATCACCCTTTCTTTTTTTTACTTTATATTCAAGATGTATTTTACCATTCTTGATTCTCAAACGTGTACTACCGTTTAATTTTAATCTTCTTAAAGTTTTAATATCGATTTTGCTATCTTTATCGATAGTTATAGTTTTATAATGGTTATCTTGATGTTTATACTTATTATTATTATCAGTTTCAGATAAAATCCAATAACCGCCTAAATTTACATCTCTATCTAAATGAATAGTTCTTGTACCTTCATTATTCTTTGCTTCGCATTTTAACTTTTTCTTATTCACAATATAAACTTCTCCATCTTTAATCTTTAATTTCCAATCACCATCCAACCAACCCTTTTCGGGATTCAAGGCTTTTAATTTTATTTTACTCTCCTCAATTACGACCATTATGTCATTTTCCCTGATTTTTTTATTAGTTTCTTCATTGGAATTTTCCTTGATTTTTTTATCAGTTTCTTCATTGTAATTTTCTTTGGTTTCTTCAATTTCGATGCAGTATTTTTCCTCATATGGCTCATATGGATCAAATTTTAGATTCTTTATTTCAACATTCCCTTTAATATTTTTAAAGTTTACTGCCCTACTACTAAAAATTTTTAACCGTTGTATTAAATATACATTTTCATCATGGATATGTAAATGTGGTTTCCAATAATTCTTCTCTTTCTTCTTCTCCTCTTGATCTTTTGATTTTGAATTTATATTTTTTATTATCCCATTTCTAAATAATTCAATAGTTCCTCCTTCACCTTGAATTTCTTCAATTGTTAATGCCTTTAAATCCATTCTCGGTAATTCTTCCTCAGTGGTTTTTATTCTTTCTCTTTCAATTTTTATTTCTTCTCCTTCAATTTTTAATGTTATATTTTTTAATGTTACGATTTCTTCATTCTTTTTTTTTATTTCGTCGTCCTCTTTATTCATTTTTTTTATGTTGTCGTTTTCATTATTCATTTTGTTTATGTTGTCGTTTTCATTATTCATTTTGTTTATGTTGTCGTCTTCTTTATTCAATTTTTTTATGTTGTCGTCTTCTTTATTCAATTTTTTTATAAAATTAATCTTCCTGCATTTGATTTTGAATGAATCACCATGATTTGATGTTAAATATCTTCTTTCTCTATCCACATATCCAATCAATGATGTTTTCCACGTATAATAACCATTAGCATAATTCATAAAAAGTAAAAATGCTATAATTTTTATAAATTTATTTTTATGTTTTAACTCTTCTGCATCTTTTTGAATATTTTCTTTATCTATAACCCTAAGACAATTACTCTCATCATCAACTTCCATTAAATAATCATAAATTATTCTTTGATTGGAAAAAAATGCGGCTACAGCTCTTGTTAATACCATACCAACAAGAAAATTAAATAAACTATCAATTATTGGAAGTGAACAAATATATGCATATGCGAAAAATACTTGAATTATTGATAAAAATAATGTTAAAAAGAAAACTCTTAAAGGAAAAAGACGAAGTTTATCTTTTTGAACATCTTCATATTTAGCACTTTTATAAAACCAAAAATGCCAAACTAAATAAAGTGATAATCCAAGATATATAATATTAACAAAAAAATTTAAGAATGTTGATTCAAAAATATTATTAATATCTTGTTGTGAATAATAATAATCATAAATTACACTAAAAATATTTGTCCCTAAAATTACTAATGCACAAAATAAATGTGTACATGCTGTAATTAATTTTAAATTATATTTTCTATTTGCTGATAAATCATAACGATAATTAAAATCATGAATTACTGATATTAATATCCAACTAAATATAATCCAAAATATAAATATAACCCATGAAAATATACTATTAAATATTTGAAGATTTACTCTTACACATATTTGACCAATTGCATAAAAAGGTATTACTGGTGAAAATCCAAAAAATATAATAACTAAATCATCAAGGAAAAATGTGAAACGCCAACCAAATGTAGATCTAATACCATAAATTGCTACTGTAAATAAAAGTCCTCCATATGTTATAATTTGACCAAGTTGAAGAAAAACTGAATTATAAATATGATATGGACTATAAATTTGGGTAGGGCATGTACCATTCGGATAAGGATATGCAAAGAAATACATAAAACCACTGCCAGCTAAAGTATCATTATCATTACTAGCTAAAGTTGCTGTTAAATTAATAATAATGATAACAAATAATAATGTTATCGTATAACAATAATTCATATCCCTCTTCTTAAAATATAAAATAGTTGTTTTTTTTTAATTCAAATTTTACGATAAGAGATGTGCATACTTGAGTTTTTGAAATTCGCTATTTAAATTTATTTTTTCTCATTATACGAATAAGTTGTTAAACAAACCACAAAAATTAAAATAAAAATAAAAATAAAAATAAAAAAAAAAATAAAAATAAAATAAAAAAAAACAAATCGTTATCTCGTTTTTTTTTTTGTTATTTAATATTTCCGAAAATAGGTCGCTTTTGAGCCAAGCCTGTACAAGTTTAAGGTGACCGACACTTTTATTAATACATCAATATAGATTTAGATGTTCGTTTATCGTATTTTTTTTCACTTTGATTACTTATAGATAACATTTTGATTGATCACTAAAATTTAAGAGATCTTTAATAAAAGCAGATTACTAAGATAATGTACTGTACAGTAAATATTTTGTCATGACTGATCCGAATGAACAAACTTTATTTTATTGCTACATATCGCCAAATTTATAATCGTCAATAAGATCTTTGTCGTGGCTGATGAGAATGAATAAACTTTATTGTTATTGTTATCGCCAAATTTGTAATAGTCAATAAGATTAAGGTTAAAATAGTTGTATTACTAAAATGTCGATACTTAATTTGAGTATTGCCAAGCAAAAAAGTTGTATTACTAAAATGTCGATACTTAATTTGAGTATTGCCAAGCAAAAAACTTGTACTAATTTGTAAAGTTCATTGTTTATGTATTAACAATATTCGAATATTTAAGTTACAAAACGAATTTAAAAGTTTAAATTAATCTTCGCTGAACGTGGCAATTCTAACACAATGGTCTTTGTGTACCGAAAGGGATCCGTATCATTTCACCGACAATCATTTCATCGACAGCTCATTTAGCCGACATCACGCCAAGTGACAATTTACTAAAAATATATACCTGAAACTAATAAAACCCTAACCCTAACCCCATGTGATGTCGGCTAAATGAACTTTCGGTGAAATGACTGTCGGTGAAGTGAGCGGCACCGTACAGAAAGGACACCGCCAGGTAGTGAAAAAAAAAAACAAATTACGATTTTTGTGAACATAACTTACACATTTTTTATACCTATAATGTTTACAAATTATACAGTAATTACAAAAATTTTATGTACATTAATAATTTCAGAATTTATGTTATTCGACATTTCATATGACGAAGTGAATTTTTTTGCCATGATATTTTTTTCATGAAATTACGTAATCAGTTTTGCAAAATATCAGAAAAAACTTCACATGGTCGTATTAACTATCCAATAACATCATTATTGAACATACGTACGACAAATAACAGGCATTTTTTTTTCATTAGAGTTAATCTCACTCATGTGCTGCGTAGCAGCAGATGTGTGAGTGACTTAACTCCGACAAAAAAACATTGCCTGTTATTTTTTGTCGTCTGTTGAAAAAGTGTGGATTGGTTCTAGGTTAGAACTCGTCCGGAGGTTTGGTTACACAGAGGTTCGGGTTTAACTAATCTACACAAATAAGTCGAGATAATCCAAAAATCCAACTAAGAGGTAACCCTTGCTCGAGGATTAACTTGGTCCGAGGTTAGGTAAGTATTTTTGGTTATAGAAGTTGGGTCGATGGATTGTCTTGGTCACGTTTATTGGAAGTCACGATTTGATCACGATTTGGTCACGAATTGGTTGTCACGAGGGTTCAAATTATTGGTAGGTCGATTTAACAATTACGATATTGATCAATTGTTTTATCAATTTAGAGTACTATAAAAGAGTATGCGATATAACTAGTGATGGGACTACCGAGTTGTTAGTTAATAATAAAACAATTATTAATTAGTTAATAATAGTTAATTATTATTAGTAATTTCAGTAATTGTTAAAAATGGGTATGCAAGCATTTTAATAACTGTATATGTATGTAATTGTTTGGGTCAAAATCCTGACAAACAATCCTGACAAACAATCTTAGCAACCAAATTCCTAACAAAAATTGACTAGAATTTAGTGAACACTAACTTAATACTGGAAAACTTGTTAGAATTTGGCTTTGTCAAGATTCTATTTCTTGAGATTTTAACTGGCCTTTGTTTAATTGTTTATAAAAAAATAATAAAAATGGTAGTAATATAACATCTAGGTTAAAAATTTTTCACATTGCTAGTGTTCAAATGTCATCTCAATGTAAATTTGGAAGAAAAAAAACCAATTTGGCAATGGTTTAGTGAAGATGAAAAGCTAAATAGTTCATACTATTTAGCATGATATAATTTTTATGAACAAAATTGTTCCAGAAAATCTTCAAAAATAGTCAAACATTTATTAGAAAGATGTGAAGAAATTTATTAAGATGAGCATAATAATATTGAAAATATTTTAAAAAATACTAATACTAAAAAAAATAAAAACTTACAAAAAAACAATTTACTTCAAGTTGATAATAATCTATTACTTCAAGTTGATAATAATTTATTACTTCAAGTTGATAATAATTCATTATTTAAAGTTAAAAATATTTCAATTTTGTCTATTAAAGAAAAGGTATCTATTAATTATCAATTACTTAAAGCATTAATTTCAACTAATATACTACTATTATTCATAGAAGACCTAGAAGTAATTAACCTATTTTACATGCTAAAATCTGAGTATAAACTTCTATTATATAAATAGCTAAGTATAGATATTTTAGATAAAATACATAAAAATATTTAATATAGTATTTAATATTTTATATTAGATTCTATGTTTCTAATACTATCTAGTAACAAATAAACTAATATATCAAAAAATAGCATATTAAATTTTATTATAACAAATAAAAAATATAAAAATTAAAATTTAAAAATAGATAATTACTCTAATTATCATTATATAGATGATAATATATTTGCAATATATAAAGAAATTAAAATAAGTTTTAGATTAAATAAGTAAATAACATTTATTTTAGATAGTAGATCTGACTTTAAAAAAGTATAATATCTTATGTGTGAGGTAAATATTTTAATTATATATCATATCTATTATATTAATATTTGTATATATTAATATTATTATTATATTTAGGATTATGAAATAGATAATAGACAAGATATACTCTCTTCATTGATCATTTTGATCAAATTTGAAGCAGAAAGAAAAATGAAAAAAAAACATAAAATTTCTACTAAGAACAAGTATAAAAGCTATTAAGTAAAAGAAAGCAGAGAAGAAAAATATATATATCAAAGCAGAAAAATATAAAAAAAGCTTAAAAAAACTAGTAATATAGAGATAGTTTTGACTTTAGAACAGATGACAAAATTTTTTTTAAAAAATTTGAGGAATCAAACAAATTTTGAGACACTGATACTTAACATAGTACAAATATATGCAAACTAAAATAAACAAAATATGATATAGAAAATTTATATATTATATGCTAGATAGTAAAAATAATACATGCAAAACCAAAACTAGATAACTTACAGATAATCAGAAAAAGTTACAGAGAATTACTAAAAAAAAGATGAGATCACTTTAAAGAATAGAATATAGAGTTTGAAAATATATAGAACAGAGTAAAGGCAACAAGATTAGTTAGAGTAGTAACAAAAGAATATAGTAAAGAAATAATAATAGAAAAGTAATAGGTCTAAAAGTTTATATAGATAAAATAATTGCAGAGATTTTAGAAGTAGAAAGTGATATAGTAATAGTAGCAAGAGAATAGAGAAAAGTAATAAAAAAAGCAGCAATAATAGAAGAAATTAATAGAGTTAAAATAGTATTAGAGCAAAAAATTTAGAATATAATAGTAAAAGAAAAAGAATTAATAGTGCAAGAGAGTAAGAATAAATCAGATATAGAAATGATAGACCAAATGAATTTCTTAAAGATAGTTGATAGTATAAAAGAAGAACAAGCCTTATCAGAAGAACAACTTTTAATAAATAAAAGAAATAAAAAAAGCTATAGTCTAATAAAAAATGTTAAAGAAACCTAAGATAAAGAAATCTCTAAATCAAATCTAAATCTCTACATGAATACTACAGAAGAATCAGAAGAAGATATGATACTAGCTGAATCTAACTCTTCTCTGAAGAAAAGTATTTAGGCTCTAAGTAAAGATAAGTATGAAAGAAAAAAATTATAAGAGCAAAGATAGCAGCTATAAAAGTACTCAGAAATAGTACAAGTTATAGAGAAAAGTTTTTAAGATAGTTAATTGACGAAATATTTATTTTAAAAAATATCTGAAAAATTCAAGTGAGGTAACTTATAGTGTATTTTAATTTTTAACTATAAAAAAGGCTATGAGGAGACTAAAGAAAACTAGAAAACAAGAAAGAAGAATATAAATAAGCTAAACTAATTCATGAAAATAATATAAGAGAAGATAAAAGTACTCAATTCTCAAGTAGTCAAGATAGAATTATTGCTAC